>JABUQX010070829.1:0-28864 GCA_015478945.1 Trachelipus rathkii | reverse complement strand
AAAACAAATATTGAAATGTCATTAAAAAACGTCCAATTTAAACACACCTAAAAACAAATATTGAAATTCTCTTTTCTGCTTTTTGAATTGCATTTATGGAACACATTATTTTTAAATGCTGAAAAAATACCATTAAAAACTCAATTTAAGATTAACAAAATAATTTCAATTAAAGAGTTGAAATTTAGGAAAAATGTACTTTTAAGAGTTTCTAAAATTTTAATGTGAAATTTAAGCAAAAGCGAGGGTAATTTAGAAGTTAAAATTTTAAATGTAAAAACAGGTTTTCAAAACAAAAATAGGAAGGATTTGGTAGATTGTAACATTTATAGAAATTTCATTTAAAAAAAACTTCAATTTAAAGACACGTAAAACAATTAATAAATTTCTCTTTTCTGCTTTGAAACTGAATTTCAATGTAACACATCTATTTTTTCAAAATGCTGAAAATACCGTTTAAAAACTCAATTAAGATTAACCAAATAATTTTCAAATGTTAAATTTTAATAAAGTCGTACTTTTAAGAGTTGTAAATTTGTAATGTGAAAATTTAAGAAAAAGCGTAATTTTAGAAGTTAAATTTTTTTATTAAAATAGGTTTTCAAAACTAATGAAATTTGACATAAAAAACTAATAATTGAAAAAAGATTCCATTAAGAAACGTCGATTTAAGACATCTAAAACTATTATAAATTCACTTTTTCAGCTTTTTGAAATGCATTTCAATAATGAAACATTTATTTTTCAAATGCTGAAAATACAGCTTCAAAAGTCGATGTTATCCGCTTACTTCTTCATTTCTAATGCTCAAAAATAGGAAGGATGGAGATTGTAATTTATAAATTTGTAGTATGAAATTTAAGAAAAAGCCGTATTTATTTATACTTTTGCTGCTTCATAAAGATCGGTTCTTATTTATCCTGAAAATATATGGAGTTAGGAATTTTACTTTTGGCTTTCCATAATTCCGTCAATTTAAGTTCCTGTAATTTTTGGTATTTTCTCTTTTTCTGCTTTTTAAATTAGCATTTCACATGAAAAATATGTATTTTTTCAAAGCTGGAAAATACCGCGTTAAAAACTCAATTTTTTAAGAAACCAAATAATTTCAAATGGTGAAATTTAGGAAAAATCTACTTTTAAGAGTTCTATTCGTAATGGTAAAGTTTAAGAAAAAGCGTAATTTTATACGCCAAGCTTACATAATTGTTTTTAATATAAAACAGGTTTTCCCACACCAACTAAAGTGAAATATTTGGTGATTATTAAAAAAACAATAATTGAAAATTCATTAAAAAAACCGTCAATTTTAAGACACCTAAAACATATTTAATAAATTCTCTTTTCTGCCTTTTTGAAATTGCATTTACAAGAAAAACACACTTATTTTTTTTCAAATCAAGAAAAAATAATCTCTAACCGTTGCCTAACTTCAATTTAACGAATTCCTTATTTTTAGGTTGCCTCTAACTTCAGTTTAAAGAATTCCTTATTTTTAGAGTTGCCTCTAAATTCGTAATTGTGAAAATTAAGAAAAATGCGACCACTCCTCGACAGTCAAATCTTTTTCAACGAGTTAATATTTATTATTTAAAATCAGGTTTCACCAATGAATGATAATATTATCATTTGGTATATAAAAACATTATTATATCATAATCCACGATTATAAAAAGGTTTCAATTTTAGACCACCCTAAAACAATTAATAAATTCACTCTTCTGCTTTTTGAAATTGCATTTCAAATGAAACATATTATTTTTCAAATGCTAAAAACCGTAAAAAACTCAATTTTAAAGATTTTACCAAATAATTTCAAGTTAAAATTTAGGGAAAAAAATCTTACTTTTAAGAGTCTAAATTCGTAAGCGAAAAATGTTAAAAAGAAGCGTTCGTTAATTTTAGAAGTTTAAAATTTGTTATTAAAACAGGTTATCACAAAAGAATTGAAATATTTGGACTATATAAAAACAAATATTTGAGAAATATTTCATTAACAAAATGTCAATTTAAGACATCTAAAACTTTTACTATAAAATTAGTTTCCACCTTTTTTGAAATTGCATTTCAATGAACACATTCTTTTTTCAAAGTCTGAAAATACCGTTTAAAAACTCAATTTTTAAGACATTACCAAATAATTTCAAATGTTGAAATTTAGGAAAAAAATCGTACTTTAAGAGTTTAAATTTGTAATGTGAAAATTAAGGAAAAACGCGTAACTTTAGAAGCTTCAAATTTTTAGTAAATAATGGTTTTCACAGTTTATTGAAACTATTGTTAATATAAAAACAAATAATTTAATTTCATATTTTAAAAACTCAATTTAAGACACCTAAAACTCACTTATTATTAAATTCGCTTTTCGGCTTTTTTGAAAATTGCAGTTCAATGAAACACATTATTTTTTTTCAAATGCTGAATACCGTTAAAAACTCAACTAAGATTTACCAAATAATCAAATTTAGAAATTAGGAAAAATCGTTACTTTTAAGAGTCTAAATTTGTAATGTGTAAAATTTAAGAAAAAGCGTGTAATTTTTTCGTTAAAATTTTTTATTAAAACAGGAGTTCACATTCAAAAATGAAATATTTGTATATAATATATATTATATGAAATGTTCATTAAAATAACGTCAATTTAAGATACACCTAAAACAATTATAAATTTTTTTTGAAATTGCATATTTATATACACATATTATTTTTAATGCTGATTAATATATATCATTTTAAGGATCATTCACCCAAATAATTTCAAATCGTATTGAAATTTAGGAATAAACTACTTTTAAGAGTATCTAAATTTGTAACTGGGAAAATTTTAGCAAAGTCGTATGTCTAATGTTTAGAAGTTAAAATTTTTTATTAAAACAGGTTTTCACAACTAATGAAATATTTAGTATATAAAAACAAATATTGAAATTTCATTAAAAAACGTCAATTTAAGACACCTAAAACTATTAATAAATTCTTCTTTCTCTGCTTTTGAAATTGTATTTCAATGAAACAATATTTTCAAATTGCATCCGGGATATAATTTCCAATTTAGGGATTAGCCAGAATAATTTTTGTATCCTAAAACTTCGTGCGTATCGCACTATTCAACAGCGGCGTTCCTATATACCGCTACTATTAAACACCGAGAGTGTTTCTCCCTTACTTAAAAACTAGGACTTTTCTTTTCTAGACTCGTTGACCCCCTATCGGAGTTATACTACTACAGCGTAACCTGCTCATCAAACAGATCGAACTCACCTAATGGACATGCTAAAAACTATTATAAATTCTCTTTTTCTGTTTTTTGAATAAATTGCATTTCAACGATGCAATACCACATATTCGTGTGCGAATTGCTCGTAGTTAAGAGATACCGTTAAAAACTCAATTTTAGATTAACCAAAAAATCTAACGAAATGTTGGAAATTTCCAAATAATTTAAGCACACGTTTCCTGATGGATATTACTCTGTGCTAGCGTTACATCTCTCTAGCGTACGTGTTTTCAACTTTCTTTTAAAAGAGTTATATGATATCACATTACAGCGTACACATACGTTATATCAACACATACCTATTCAAGCAAATTATTTTCTGCAGGCTACTATATAAAACACACACATACTACACATAGCCTCCAATTTCATTACAATAATAACACATATACGCTACGATCCCTTCATATAAACCAATTATACTTCTATGATTATTAAATTCCCTTTTATCTGCTTTTTAGATTTCACTCGTCACTCTCACGATAGCGTCAAACCATACACTAACTATCTACTTCTATTAATCACTGCTCATATTCGTCCATCCAATCTAATACTAAGTCATTTTCAGATTAACCAGTGTTCAAATGTATTCTGTACACAATAACATATATTCGCTCTATGATGAGTATTCCTCTTCATAACTCTCAAACATTACTGCGATCAATCATTAAGATGGAATATACAATACAGATTAAAATAGAACATTGAATGTCAAAAATACCACTGAATAGCTGTTCGCGAGTAGTTATACCTATCTCAAACTTCAATGAATAGTTTGGTATATTTAAAACAAAATATTGAAATTCGACTAAAAACGTCAATTTTAAGACACCTAAAAAAGCAATAATAAATAATTCTCTTCTGCCTTTTCTGAAATTGCATTCCAATGAAGTGAACAACATTATTTTTCAAATGCTAAAAAAAAACGTTAAAAACTCAATTTTAAGAATCCAAAATAATTTCAAATGTTGAAATTTAGGTAAAAAATCGTACTTTTAAAGAGTTCTTAATTGTAATTGGAAAATTTAAGCAAAAAGCGTAATTTTAGAAGTATAAATTTATTATTTAAAAAACAGGTTTTCACACCTAATGAAAAATAATTGGTATATAAAAAACAAATTTTATAAAATTTAATTAAAAAACGTCAATTTATTGACACCTAAAAAAATTAATAAATTTCTCTGTTCTGCTTTTTGAAATTTTTTCAAGGCAGACTTTTTGGTCAAAATTTTATACAATCACTGTTTGAAAACTCATTGAATGAGATTTAACCAAATTTTCAATGTTAAAATTTAGGATAAATCGTACTTTTATAGTACAAGATGTTTGTAGTGAAAATTTTAAGAAAAGCGTAATTTTAGAAATGTTAAATTTTTTTTATAAAAACAGGTTTTTAAAACTATTGAAATAAATTTATAATATAAAAAACAATATTGAAATTCATTAAATTAATACTTCAATTTTAACATCTAAAACTATAATAAATTCAACTTATTTCAGTTTTTTGAACTCTGCATTTATCAATGAAACACATATTTTTTTTTAAATATGCTTCAATGGTATTAATATTAAAAACTCAATATTTAAAATAATAATTACCTAATGATTCAAATGTTTGGAATTTAGGAAAATCGTACTTTGAAGAGTTTTTAATTTGCACATGTGAAAATTTTAAGGAAAAAGCGTAATTTTTTAGAATGATTATAATTTTTTTATTAAAACAGGTTTTCACATATAACTAATTGATTTAATTTTTGTAATATTATAATGGAATTTTATTAAAATTTCATTGAAAATACGTAGATTTATATCACTTCATCCAAAATAAAAAAATTCTCTTTCTGCTTTTTGAAATTGCAATTCAATGAAACACATTATTTTTTTCAAATGCTGAAAATACCGTTAAAAACTCAATTTTAAGATTTACCAAATAATTTCAAATGTTGAAATTTATGAGGAAAAAATCCATACTTTTAAGGTTCTAAAATTTGTAAGTTATGATAAATTTAAGATAAATACGTTTATCTCACTATCTATATATCTCTATATTGATAAATCGTAAAATTATTTAATATAAAACACGGAACAAGGTTTTACAACTTAAGTGTAAATATTGGTATATTATAAAAACAAATATTATAAGTATTTCATTAAAACCCTCAATTTAAGAACCTAAAACTATTATATAAATTCACTTTATTTCTTATACTTTTGGATATAATAAATGAGCATTGTAATGATAAACATCATTTAATTTTTCAATACGCTGATAAAATATCACTTAAAAACTCAATTTTAAGATTTACAAATAATTTCAAAATTTGGAAATTTAGGAAAAATCGTACTTTTAAAGAGTTTCTTAAAATTTTTGACAATGTGAAAAAATATTTAAGTCAACAAGGTAATTTAGTGAAAGTTTAAATTATATTTATAAAATAGGTTTCATCACAACTAATAGAATATTTGGTATATAAAAACCAATTATATCAAAATTCATATTAAATAATCGTCAATTATTAACCCACTAACAAATATTAAAATTTTCTCTTTCTGTACTATGTTTTTAATTGCATTTCACAAATGAAAACATTATTTTTATCATATTGAGCTGAAAATTACTGTATTATTAAAATTATAACTCAATTTTAATAGATTTATAACAAATAATTTCAATGTTGAAATTTAGGATAAAATCGTACTTTAAGAGTTTCTAAATATTGATATATATATAATATTGTTAGTAAAAATTTATATTATATATAAAAATACGTAGTTTAGAAGTTAAATTTATTTTATTATAATAAAACAGGTTTTCACAACTAATGAATATATTTTGATATTAATAATAAGCATAAATATAATTTGTATATTCATTAAAAAAATGATCTCAAATATTTAAGACTAATCTTAAAATAAACTATTAATAATAATTACTCATCTTTTATCTTAGCTACTAATTTGGATAATATTAGTCATTCTCTCACAATAGATAAATACACTTCTTTTATTCAAATTGAGCTGTATAATTACCGTATTAAAAAATAACTCAATATTAGATAATTTACCAAATATAATAATTCTAAAATGTTGATAAATTTAAGGATAAAGATAGTCGTAACTTATTATATTTCCTTTGTTTTGATAAATGCGATATCGCAATTTAACGAAGGAAATATATTTACTTCTAAGGAAGTGAATATCTATAAATATTTATTATTCACATTTAAAACATGTATTCAATAAACAATGAACATATATATTGTGGTTAAATAAAAACAAAATTGAAAATTTCATTTAAAAATACGCTTCTATATTATTAAAGACATTATGAAGATGTTCCAAAATAAATATTCACTTTCTGCTCTAAAATTGAAATTGTGTTTCAATGAAACACATTATTTTTCAAATGCTTAGAAAATACCAATTTTAAGAATTACCAAATAATTTCAAATGTTGAAAATTTAGAAAATCGTACTTTTAAGAGCTTTAAATTTGTGAAATTAAGCCAAAAAGCGTAATTTTAAGTTAAAAATTTAGTATTTATAAAACAGTTTTTCACATAAATTAATTTAAAGCAATTTTGTATTCAAACTTTCGTTTAAGGTAAAAAGCCTCATTAGACAGGAGAAAATATTTATAGACATCTTTAAAAACTTATTAATAAATTCTACTTTTCAGCTTTTTGAGAAATGCATATCAGTAATACTCTTACACCTATATCCTAATTAATACTGGTCATATCTGTTACTTATTCCACTTAATAAACTTACTAATTTATAATTAGAGCTTCCATAATAAATAATATTTTCATTAAATTGTTTGTAAAATATTTAAAGTAGAAAAGACTCGTTAACTTTAATTAACTTTTTATCATAAATTTTGTTATAATTGTGAAAATTTTAAGCCAAAGTCCCATACAAGCTTTCTCATTTAGGCTTAAAAAGTTGGGCTATTTAAACATAGTATTATTCTAACAATACTATATGGGAAATATTATTGTATATTAATATAATAAACAATAATTATTTATGAAATTTACTATTATATAAGATAAACTAGTCAATTATTAAGACACTAAATAACAATTAATAAAATGTCTTTTTCTGCCTTTGTTTCCTAATTCCATTATTATTCGAATGTACAACATCAATTGATCATATTTTCAAATCTGAACAATACCGTTTTAAAAACTTCATATTTTAAGATAATACTAAATATATTCAGAATTTTGAAATTTTGTACACAAAACTTTAAACAAAAAAATTTCCATAAATATATATGTGAAATATTCACATATAAAAAAAGAACAAATATAGAAACACCTAATTCAAAAAAGAAAACCTCGTCTTGTACAAAAAGACTAATGAGGTATATAGTGTAATAGTATCAAAAATTAAGATATTGAAAATTTCATTAAAACGTCAATTTAAGACACTAAAAACTATTATAAATCACTTTTCAGGCTTTTTGAAAATCTGCACTTTCAATGAAACACATATTATTTTTTCTCAAAGTCTCAAAATAGCCGTTTAAAAAACTCAAATTTTTAAGATATAAACAAATAACTTGAACATAATAAAATTTAGGAAGACTTTTACTTAAGAGTGCTAAATTTGAACGAAAATTTTCTGTTAATAAGCTTAATTTTTGTAGAAAGTTAAAAATTTTACTTAGAATGAATCCATGGTTTATCACAACTAATTTAAACATAAATCTATTGCTAAATTTAAAAAAGACGAAAATATTAGAAGAGTCGTTTAATAAAAAAAAAGTCACAATTTAAGAACCCTTTAAAGCAATGAATTAATATCTACACATTGTTGATGCCCAAATAATAATGCATTTCAGATGCAACCATTCGGTTTTCAAAAATGCAGAGAATACACGTTAAAAAAACCAATTGATAGAAGATTCGCCAAATAATTTCAAATGTTTGAAATTTAGGAAAAAATCGTAGTTTAAGAGTTCTAAAATTTGTTAAATGTATATGAAAATTTAAAGAAAAGACGTAATTTGTAGAAAGATATAAAATTCTTTTTAACTAAAAACCATAGGTATTTCACGATATTTAATGAACATATGTTGATAAAAGAACAAATATTGAAATTTCTATTAAAAAACGTCAAGATTTAAGAACCCTTAAAACAATTAAGATAGATTACTGCTTTTTCTAGCTTCTTTTGAAAATTGATTTGATCAATGAAAAAAAACACATTCTTTTTTCAAATGCGAAGAATACTCCACAGCTTAAAAGACTCCTGCAATTTTTAAGCTCTATAACACAAATAAATATCAAAATGTATGTATATCTTAGGGATAAAAATGCAGTACTATTTAAGAGTTCTAAACTCGTAATGTGAAAATATGTAAGAAAAAAGCGTAATTTTAGAAGTAAATTTTTTTATTAAAACAGTGGTTTCCAAACTTAGATGACTGGAAGTATTTGGTTTAAAACAAATATGTAAAATTTCATTAAAAAACGTCAATTTTAAGACACCAAATAATTTCAAATTAAATTCACTCTTTTGCTCTTGAAAACAGCAGCAGAAACACATTTATTTTTTAAATAGGTAATATAAAAAGGGGGAAAAAACCATGTTTTAAGGAAATTGACCGAATAATTTCAAATGTTGAAATTTAGGAAAAATCGTAACTTTTTAAGAGTCTAAAATTTGTATGTTGAAATTTTAGAAAAAGCTAATTGTTAGAAGTAAATTTTTTTATTAAATCAGGTTTTCCACAACTAATGAATATTTTGGTATATAAAAAAACAAATTATTGAAATTCATTAAAAAAACGTCAATTTAAAACACCTAAAACTATTAATAAATTTCACTCTGCTTTTTGAAATAGCATTTCAATGAAACACATTTTTTTTCAAATGCTGAAAATACCGTTAAAAAACTCCAATTTAAGAATTACAAATAATTTAATGTTGAAATTTTAGGAAAAAATCGTACTTTTAAAGAGTTCTAAATTTTATGAGAAAATTTTTGAAAAGCATAATTTTAGAAAGTTAAAATTTGAAATTTTTCAGGGGAAACAATTAATGAAAAATTTGGTATATAAAAACAAATATTAGAAATTCATTTCATTAAAAAAGGCAATTTAAAACCCTAAACAAAAAATTAAAGTTATCTATTCTGCTTTTAAAATTGCATTTCAATAAAACACATTCTTTTTCAAATGCCTTGAAAATACCGTTAAAAACTTCATTTTAAGAAAGCTAAAATTTTGAAATGTTGAAATTTAGGAAAAATCGTACTTTTAAGAGTTCTAAATTTGTAATGAAACAGAGAAGAGATTAGAGAGGAAGGAGGAAGGAGAGGGAACAAGAGAGGGAAAAAAGGAGAGGAGAGAGAGGAAAGAGGGGAGGAGAAGAAGGAGAGGAAGAGGAGAGAGTAGAGAGAGAGAGAGAGAGAGAGAGAGAGAGAGAGACAGAGAGAGAGAGAGAGAGATATTTTTTGCATTACTTTCTATCTGTCGGATATATATATATATATATTATATATATATATATATTATATATATATAATTATATATAATAATTATATATAATATAATTACTATATATATATATATATATATATATCCTATAATTATAATATATATATATTATATATATATATATTATATATAATATATATAATATATTACGTATTATATATAATATATATATATAATTATATATATATATATATATATATATATATATATATATAATATATTATATTTATTATATATATAATAATATATATTATATATATATATATATCGTAATAAGTTGCATAAATAGCACTTATAAAATTTCTTTTTTTCAATAACAAACCATTTATTCTCTAACTTTATTTTTTTATAAAAAACGCCAATAAAAAGCAATAATGATGAGCATTTAGTAAACGAAGATATTCGCCGTGACCCTAACCCTTTAGTGCATGGTTATTATATCAATTTGGTAAGAACATTTAACTTTATTCTCAAAGCCAGACCCTTAAATTATATATTTTAAATGGATTAGCTAAAAGTGTTCAAATATTTGCACAACGAGTATCAGTCAGTTTAAACAAATAAAGGGGCAATAGAAATGTTAGATTAGTTTACAACCAAATCAAAATGGCTTACTTAAGTAACTGAGTTCTTGTCAGTGTAAAATATTTAGTACCAACCAGTACCATAAGTAGTACCAACTTTACGAATTATTGAATATCAAATAATTAATATCGATTATTTGGGACTAGCTTCTTTCCCAGAGCAAGTTATAAGGTTCATGTCCATCTCCTGTTTAAATTTTAAACTGGACTACATAAATATTTGCAATTTAGCAAAATTGCATTGAAAGGCGATATATTTAACAAAATTAACTCGTGTTCCCGTTTTAGGTAACAGTTTGGGAAATGGTTTAGACTGGGTAAAAGCTTGTGATTGTGTCATTCGAAGTCCAATACTATTTGCTGCTCCACAATGTTTAGGCTACAGTGGAGAAAGTGGTGAGGCAACAACTGAACTTGCGTCTTCCAAGCAAAGACTCAATTAGGGAGTTTTGGAAGGCATCAGCAATAAGCACATTTGTAATTTTAAATATTAGAGTATTTTTCAGGGCGACTAAAAATGTAGAGGTAAGCGAACCTCACGTTGAGTTAACAATTTTTTGGCTCGCTAAATCATTTCATAGAAAATTGCCCATCATTTTTGGCTTTTGTTAAAAGGGAGAGAAACGTAGGGAGTTTTCCTTCAATTCGGAAGTTTCCTTTATAGAAGCTAGGACCGTGCAAAAAAATTTGTGAAGACTTTTACCATTTATAGTTAGGACGAATAAATTTCCGCACACTGCCAAAGAAAATTGTCAAAAGGTGAAAGTCCGTATCTACAGTATTTACAAATCTATTAATATTGTTTCAATTTCTTACCCAGTTCGTTTTCGATTGATGTTAAACGTTGCCAAGGGGATTAGAGAAAAATTTTTATGATAATTTATATCGTAAATATAAATTTTCATTATATGTAAATTTTTATTTATTTTAATATTTTTACAATTCATCTTAAACAAAATAACACATACAATGAGGATTTTTTTTATTGGAAATAAACAATATATATACTATATATATATATATATATTATAATAAAATCTTTATAATTATATATATATTACATATATATATACTTATATATATATTACAGAGGTGGCACGCATCCGTTACTCCGTTACTCCGATACTAACGGAACTAGTTTTTCAGTAACGGAGTAACGAACGACTCGTTACTTTTTCTTTCATTAACGCTCCGAAATAAGTTCAGTTATTTTTTTCTCCGTTACTTTTTAGTCCGCTACATTTTGTTTGACCACCCCCATTCAAGCTAAAAAATCCTTTTATTATATATATATATATATATATATAATATATTATATATATATATAATATTATATATATATATATATAATATATATATATATATATATATACTATATATATATATATATATATATTAAAGGAATAAGGGGAATTTGCATTAGAATAATGAATAGAGATGGTGCTTTCGTAAACTGATGAGATGAGGTAACTAAAATGTTTGGGAAAACACTTCGAAAACTGCCATAACAATTGGCAGTAATGAAGAGGTGATAGTGAATGTGTGGGGTTTGATGGTGCAAGGAATAGGTATATTGGGCATGAGGTCATTAGTAAGCAGGAGGTAATGTGTAGAGCGAGAAAGGTGAAGAATGATAAATCGCAGGTCATAAATGAAATTACCTCGGGTAAATGATCAAGAGCGCGAGGCGAGATTGGTGATTGATTGAAATTTGGAAAAGTTGTTGCTTAAATGTTTATGGAGAGCATAGTTCCGAGGTATTGGAGAAGAGAGAGCAGTAATAGTTACCCTTATATAAGGGTAAATGAGATAGGGGTAACTTGTAGGAATTATAGGGAAAATTAGCTTATTATTGAGTGGTTTAGGGAAGATATATACTTATATTTTGGTCGAAAAAAAGTGCAGTCGAGTGACTGAAGGACTGATTGTGAAGAACAAAGGTGACTTTAGAAGTGGTACGAGGATGTGTGGATCAAATCTTTACATTGAAAAAAATGATTGAGAAAAATGAGGGAAGAGAGAATAAATTGTATTTAGTTTTTTGTAATTGCAAAACAGGCGTATGAAATGATTAATACGAAGCTCTATGGCAGGTGTTATTGAAATGGTGTTGGTGGTTAAGCTTCTGAATGGAATCAAAGTATTATATGACGATAGTAAAGCGTGTGTAAGAATATATGGAGTTGAAAGTGATTGTTGTAATATTAAAGCGGAGGGAGGCAAGGATGTGCTATGTCTTCTTGGTCATTCCAATTGTATATGGATGGGGTTTATGAAAGAATTAAGAGGTGGGATGGCAGGGGATGGTGTTTAGAATCAGGGTTCTGGAGTCGTTTCAAAATTTTCCGACTCCGACTCCGACTCCCACCCCGACTCCACAATCTGCCGACTCCGACCACCGACTCCCGACTCCACTCTCTTCAAAATTACCGACTACCCGGACTCCGCGACTCCGGAACTCCGACTCTACAATTCGGTTAGGAATATGGGAGAATGGAACGAGAAGTGGAGGATGTCCCACCTTATATATTGCGGATGATTTGGTTGGGTTTTTGTGTGGCGAAAATCTGGAGAGAGTTGAGGAGGATTGGTAGAAAAGAATTTGGCAGGTGATGTAAAAGGAGATGCTTGAAGGTAAACGTAGAAAGAGTATGGTTGTGGTTGTGAGAGAAGACAGTCCTCGGTGTGAAGATGTTAGAGTGAGCAGCAGCTGGAACAAGTGTCTTGGGTATTTAAATATTTATAATACGATGTTGATAAGGAAAAGGAACGGATGATGCAGAGACGTGTAGTAGGAAAAGTTAGTGAATGGCAGGAATGGTGGCTGGTGCAATTATATCGTTGGTGGATGCAAAGCGGACTAAGTCTTGAGTGGACTAAGGTCTTACATGGGAGTATGTTTATTTAATATAATGATTAATGTGTGGAAAATTTACATATACACAAACCCAATAATATTGACCATAAGATACCGAATTAATGTCATATTGAAAAGCTAAAGTAACGGAGTAAGGAGTAACGTAGTAACGGCACTTCGTTACTTTCCTTTCAAAAGAAACGGTATAACGATAACGCAACTACTTTTCCCGAGGACACGGATAGTAAACAGAACGATAACGAGAACTACTTTTCTGGAGTACGAATGCCAACCTCTGCTATAACATACTATATATATATTATATATATATATATATAATAATATAAACTAATATTTATATATAATATATATATATACTATATAAATATATAATATATATATATATATTATAATATATATATCTACTATATATATATATTATATAAAATCTTTATAATTTTCAATCATTAACACCTATTACATCTTTATAATTCATCTTAAATTTTTTTATTGGAAATTAAAAAAAATATTATAAAATAAAACTTTTATTTACCTTTAGCATTGAAACCCTGAACTATTCGTGAGACTCTTGGAGAGTAGTAACCTACTTTTTAATTGTAAATATGTAGCCTCCTCGGCTACGACCGCCAGATCCAATCAACCTGAAAATGGGATAAACTCTTAGAACGGACTATCTCTCACGTATGGGAGAAAAAAAAAAATCCAAATACGTCTCTGCGAGCGAAGAAAGTTACTAAAGGACGGTTTAAACAATCCACCCACAGCTTATGGGAATGAAGTCTGTGATGCAAGGGTTAAAGCAATAAAAGAACGGCCTGTTGAATTTACCCAAACACGCCAATGATGACCCAGGCTCTCAAAAGAACAGGTCTTTTGGAATTACAACTATGAAGGAGGAAAACAAGAAAAGACTTAAGAGTTGCCTATTAGGAGTGAAATGAACAGTTTGGAAGGTTGGTACTGAATGACAGGAGATCCTCTACAACCGGCGAATGGTGAACGCTCTTCTACAAGTTAAGAAAGCAGAATCAAGGTGCAATCTGCCCTGACAAAACTGATAGGACTGCGCCGCTTTCCGTATTGATCGCACACGTGGCATGTGAGAGCCGGTAGTGGAAACTTCGAAAATCTGCATAACATTTTCAGTAATGGAGAGGTGAGAGTAAATGTGAATGAGTTCTATGGTGCAAAAAGAAATAGATATTTTAGGGATGAGGTAATTAGTAAGGAGGAGATAATAGGTAGAGTTAGAAAATTGAAGAATGGTAAATCTGCAGGCATAAACAGAATTACTGGTGAAATAATAATGAATGGAGGCGAGATGGTGATTGAATGTATTTGGAAGTTGTGTAAAGCGTTTATGGAGGGTATATATAGTTCCGAGAGATTGGAGGAGAGCAGTAATAGTACCCTTGTATTATAGTTGTATAGGGATATGGAGAACTATTAGGAGGTACACTTACATGACAGTGGAAATAAGAGTAAGGTGCATGTAGTGAGGAAGAGGAGGCCCACAAGGTGATTAGTCAAATTATGTTGGAGTGAGCAATTGGAACAAGTATCTGAGTTAAATATTAAGATATATGTTGGGAATGAAAAGGAACGAATGATGCACGAGCTTATTAGGAAAGTTGTGGAAATGATAAGGAAGGTGGCATGGTGCAATTAAATCCTTGATGTATTGTGGCGAGGTCTGATGTGCTAAGGGTTTGCTGGGGTATGTTTTTACCTGTGTTAACAGTATATTAGTAAAGCCAGTTTATTGGTAGAAGTTATACTGATTTCTAAGGTCTAATCTGTTCAGATGGATAATCTTAATGGTTATGTTAGGTGCTAAGAAGAATTGCGGGGAAAGAGGGAATAGCCAGTATATTTAGTGAAGAAATTCGTATCTGGCAGATTCCAATGTCCAGCGAATCTTCTCCTACCGAGAGATGCTTCAAAGGATCAGCTCTACGTAGTTTTGCTCTTCTTCAATTTCTTGAAAAAATGGTTAAGTATCTTCATAATAGTTAAATAAATAGTCATCCAGTACCACAGCTATTTTCTGGTCAGAAAGAAGTTGATGACTTTCTATACCTACTCCATTCACAGTGATTTTAGCTGAAAGTAAAGAAGAGTAGGATTGAGATTTGTTTTTTGAGATAATACAACACTCAAGTGGATGGGTTTGTCGCAGTCCAGTGAAGCCCTAGGATGAATGTTTATACTGCGACGAGCCTCATCTAATAATGTCCCTCTAGTGAAGGTGGTTATTCAAGACTAGAAAATAACCCCTTTCAAAATATATATAATATATATATATAATATTTATTTATATATAGACAGATAAACATAAATATTTCAGTCATATACAGAATATCTGTATATCATTTATAGATATGAAAAAATAGAAGAAATTTGTTCATGTTAACGAGTAACAGGTGTCAAAATAAGATCTATTTAACAATAATATATATATATATATATATATATAATATATAATTAACATATTATATATATATATATTATAAATATATATATATATATAAAAAAGAGAAAATAAAATATTAGGTATATATATATTATAAATAAAAAGAGAGAGAGAGAGAGAGAGAGAGAGAGAGAGATTAAATAAAATTTCCCAATCCATTCCTCTCCCAGACTTCCAACACAGATTCAAAAGCAACCATTCTACAACCACAGCCCTCACCTTCCTCACACAACACATCATTAATGGCTTCAACCAATCACCTTCCCACAGATCTATACTCACAGCAATAGACATAAACAAAGCATTCGACACCGTCCCCACACACATCCTTATTCAAAAAATCCTCCACTGCCCCCTAGAAAATAATGACAAAAAATGGCTTTCCAATTTCCTCACCAACCGTTTTGCAAAAGTCTTATAAAAAAACATCCTCTCCCATTCTATCAAATTACAAAACGGCGTCCCACGGGGAGCCATTCTCTCTCCATTTTTATTCAACTTTTTCACTGCAGATCTGCCCACCCCAACCCACCAAACTTATTACTTATGCAGATGACATCAGTCTTATTTCCCAACACCCAGACGTAAACACAGCCACACAACATAGTATTGCGGTGCTCATGTATATTTTTAGGTTTCTAAGTGTTTTCTAGTTAAGGTATCTATTTTAAACTTACTACCGTGGTTGAAGGTGCTGCCTGCCTGGGCCCCGAGTGTTGGGGTGTTGGGGATGTAAACTGCAACAAAATCAATGCACTTAATCAGCTCACAATGAGCTCCAACCATTCCAATTTAAGATCTATTTTAAGGTAGATAAAATGTTTTTATTTTTTTTATTTTAATTTTAAATTTTTTTCTCTATTTTTCTTCATTTTTATTTCTAATTACCTTTAAAACATTTTATAATAGCTAATAACATCATATTGCAGCTCTAGAGGGGGTTTTGGGAGATGGTTTTTTTTACAATACAATGGTTTTTTTTTACAAATATTTTTGGGTCTAAATAATTTCAAAAATCTTAAACCTAAACAAATTTTTTTTACTGGGTTATATAGCCTAGGACTAGCCATTCTAAGAAATTATTATAAAACTCTGCAGTGTAAATTAGTTTAATAGTATATAAAGGCAAAAATATGGTAAAATGGGGGTTGTTCTTTACATACACAGGACTATATATATATATATATTATATATACTAATATTATATATATATATATATATATATATATATATATAATATATATAATATATATATATATATATATATATAATATAATATATTATTATAAAATATATATTATATAATATATATATATTGAGGAAATGTACCGGAATTTGACATTTTTTTTTCCGGTTCTGGCCGGAACTGAATACTAAATTTACTTACTGAGAAAATTTGCTGACGATAGAGATTGTATATTATACAACAATAGCACCATCTTATAACAAAACGTAATAATAGTAGCCTGTAGATAAGAATATTATACAGTGCATCACATACCTACAGTATTTCTTAAATAAAGTTTACTCAAAATACCTCAACAATAATAGAGATTATAAGAATATTCACAATAACTAAATTTAATTGCCAAAATTATATATATATATATATATATATATATATATAATATATATAATATATATATATATATACTATACTAATATAATACTATATATATATATATAATATCAATATATAATATTATATATATATAATATATATATATATATATGATTAAAGCAATAACATAGTTAATCTTACCATTTAATTTCTATTCGAAGATATTACTGGTTGGAGTTTTTATTCACATTTTGATTGAAGTTGTCAAAAATTTATTATTATCATAAGTTCTTTTTCTTCTTCTTGATTTATATATATTTTTTCAGATATATTTTCTTTATTTTATTCCTTCTTGATCACTTTTTATATTGTTTATATTCTATATATTTTATAATGTGTCCTCTAACTATAATAATTTTTAAATATTATTCTTGTATTATTATTGCAATATTACATTCTATAAAATTATAATCAAATTTTAACCTATATTATAATAATTTTTATATCAATTTTTGCATGGAAGAGAAGAAAGGATTAAAACTAAGAATTTATCATTCTTTCCACCTCTCTGAGTTCTTCAAAATTCTGTTTTTTGTCATATTACATCTTGAGAAGTCTTATTGCTGTTCCATTTCATTTCATCCTTCACTCCTCTGAGGTTACATTTTTCATATTTTTTATCATGCCAATTCTTTTGTGAATATATCAGCGCAAATTGATCATTACTATTCACCCATTCTATTTCTTTAAAACACTTTGATTATCTAAAATATTCTCTTACTTTGCTGATATTATGATTCCTCATGCGATTTATAATGATTGTCTTTCTGACAGTTAGGTATCTAACAAGTGTCTACTATCGGTATCTCAAAATTAAAGGTATATTTTATTCCTCAGTAATTTCTTCCACATTCTTTGTATGTACAATGATTGTTCTATTTCCTTCAAGGCAAACTATTGGCCCTCAGCTTGTATAACTGGAATGAAGTTACTTTCTTTGATTTGATCTTGATTTCCACATTATGGGGGTTCATTTTTCATTTTTATATCCACAGGCAAAAATTCATACATCCCAGTTGTGTTTTATCTCCCTCTCTATTAGCAAATGATGAAATACAATGTTATTAATGAATCTCAGATTTCTCATAATTATTTAATATAATATTTAATCATTTACTGATATAACTTTTTGTTTATCTATGAAGTTCTTTATAATCTATTAATACTCAGTTCTTTTTCTCCTTTACTCATCCTACTACACTATATAAGATAAATCTGGTTCTTGTATTTCTGCCCATCCAATTAGTTTTCCCCTAGATGACTCTGACTGTGCGACCAGATATAAGTTTTCTATTTTCTTTGTTTTTATCTCATTAATTTTAATCTTCTCCCAATAACTATTTTTTGTTCCATCATTATCATGTTTTCTTTCTGACATAATTGAACTCAACTAAATATATAACATGATTACACATCGCCTTTCTCCTATTCTCAAAAAAATGTTTTTTTAATTAGTTATATTATATTGCGTTTTCAAATTTACTTCCTACCACATAAATAATCATCTACATGTCGTACATAATAAATCCTTCGATCATTATTGACTCATTATAAAATAGTGTAGGTTTCCATTTTACTTTGTCTTAGACCTAGCTTAAAGTAATTGTCTTTTCAATGATAAATACCACAACATAGCAGCATCTTGTAATCCATAACATGATTTCGATTCAATTTCATAGATTTACCATTATCAAATTCTGATGGTGGTTGTTTTAGATATACTCTTCTTGTTATTATATCTCCTTGCTAAGTAAGCTGCTGAAATATCCATAGCATTTTTTTTCCATTTCTTTTTCCTGAGCTATGGTTAGTATCATTTTCATTGCTTCAGATGAAACACTTGGTTGCCGCATCTGTTTTTTCTTCCACTGCTTCATATCCTTAGCTACCAACTCAGCTTTAAATTATATTCTTGTTCATTCGCAATAATTTTTCACTAATTTCCCATCTTACATTATAAGTGCTCTTTCACCAATTTATCATTTACTTCTTCAAAGACCTTGTTCTTCTTCCAATTATTCTATCTCTTTCATTTTGGCTTGTTTAATTTCTTCATTTGAATGATATATAATAAAACTTTGATTTTTATCTCCTCACCTTCATCTTCACTATATATTTCATCTATTATCTCCTACACATTACGCATCCAACGCATTCTTCTCGCTATTTCTTCATTTCTCAATACAATCTAATCATATATTTTTCAAATTCTTCAAAAATATTGTATATTTCTATTTGTATTTAAATTACGTATATTATAACATCTATATATATTTCGTTACTGTTGCATTTGCCAGCTCTGACTAAGTAACATAACCAATATAATATAGCTTCATCATTCTTTAATTTCATTTCATAGTATTTACCATTAATCCATTTTTTGGGTCAATTTCTTTCAAATTCATCAAATTGATTGTTCATTCTCTTTTCTTCTGCATCTTCAGTTTGACTATTCATTGCCATTATCAGTTTTCATCATCCAAATTTTTGGACAATATAAATTTAAATTTGATATCTTTTGATATCATTACCATTCTCATTTAAATTATCTATCAATGTTTTCATTTCTTACTTTCCAGAATCTCTGGATCTGCTTCAAGTACATATTATTTTCAATTTAATTTACTCTTTTGAATTAATTGATGAATGAAAAAAAACTTTTGACTACACTCTTTAACAGTACGCTCCAGTTTTACTATTGATAGCGTTATCCATCTCACACAGTATTTTAGCTGGTCCTCTCCATTCTTATCAATGTTTTTTTATAATATACTTTCTTCACCTATAGTTTATATCTGTTTGAAACATGGTTCTCTATTTGACGTTCAATGCACGTTTATTTTTCTGAAACTTCATTTCTATATGTATTTCTAGCATGTTTTCTATTGTTCTAATATTCTTAATCATTCATACAGTATCTCTCTTTTCACTCATTAATTATGTCTAATCACCAATATTATGTTGGTATTCCTATGTTTTCTCCAAAAACAAGTTGGTTAGTGAGCATATCCCAAATAATTTGTTAATCCAATTTCTTAGCAAAACGCCCATGCCATACTATTCTAATTATCATGTGTCTTCTTGGTTTTAAACTTGTGATAATGATCCGTAGAGTAACCCTACTACTTTTTCACATAAACCATTACTCCATGTGGCTTTCTGCCGCTGTACTCATTAATTTGATATTCAATTGTGTAGTAAAAGTTTCCATATCTTCGTTTTGATTCTCTTCCTGCATCAGACATAATGACATATTAGGACTTCCAAAATAATCAATAGGCCATTTTATCGATCTAACCTATTCATATAATTTCTTACTGGTTTTATTTTATAAACCATACTGCCATGTGTATATCTTGTTGCATGGTCTATTAAATATAATAAAGTTATACTTTCAAATTCAAACATATCTAATTATGGTTTCTCATTAAAATTTATTGGCTAATGGCAAACCTACCACAGGTCTTGGTGGAGTTTTCTATATATATTCCCTAATATTATGCATCATGCACTTACTTGTCTTTGCTCTTATAGAATTAATCATCTTATCCCAAAGATTCCTAATGTAATTTAAATGTGTTAAAAACTTATTGTCATTAAGGATAGTCATATTTACTTGATAATTAATGTTACACCAATCTGTGGTGGATATATTAATAACATCACTCAAAGATCTTAAAATGTTAGGAGGAAATTTCTCTGTTTTCTCACCTCTTCTATATAACAATTAAAAAAGTACCTCTGATACTTATCTGTAGATTCCAATGTGTTGGGAGTTACAAATTGTTTAAACCAATCATTCAAATCTGCTTCACAGATTCCTTCATAGTAACTTCTTAATTCACTGATTGTGATTGCTGATGTTACTCGGGACTCCTTTTTAAATAGATATTCATGCAATGGATCATCACTGTCCATGCTTTCAAATTTGATACCCATAAATGTCTCATTAAATGGCATCGTGATAATTCTGAAATAGATGTGGATAAAAATAATAATAAAAATAAAATTATATTATAATCTTGTATAACCTAATTCTCACAATCTGTTTCTAACTTCCTGTATCTAAAAGCCCATTACATCTTCTTGATATTAATTTCTTAGGAAGTCATTACATGGTAATATTAAATCAAAACTATATGTCTATTATAGTTTTCTTTCTTCTAAATCTCCCTCTATCATTTCTTCTTTCTTCTTTTTCTGTATTAATTAGTAGGATTAATTTTTTTCAAATACAGATTTCTTTTGTTTCAAAAAAAAATAGTTGTTAATTATTTTTATCTTCTATTGGTTCATTTTCTTTACAATTTTTCATTATGTTTCCTTCTTCCTCCCTTTTTTCTTCTTTTTTTACATTTCCAACACAAATTATTATATTCTTTATTCCAATAGCAATCTCCTTATCTTCATTGTCCATCTATAGATACCACATTATTTAAAATAATACCCTCTTTATCTCTATTTGTCTAGTGTTATATGATTATTTTAGTAAATAGATTTTCAAAAATTTTTAATTATACATTTCAAAACACAATTCACATGTCAAACTATCATTTCACGATCGTGGGTAATAATTTAGAAATAAAGAATAATTAGTTGTTAGGAAAATATTTGTTATTATTACTTTCAATCTTATTTATAATTAACTTTCTTTCCATTTGTCCTTCATATTAGAGTTACTTATCAATTGGTATGAATGTACCTTATCACTTATTTTAATGTCATCCAGTTTTTCACAAAATCTTTTGAAAAAAGAAAAAAAAAACACCCTCGTATCATACCTTGCTACATATTCTCTGGAAGATTCTTCCTTTCCTTTGTGCATATCAATAGTGTTGATACTTTAAGATAACTTTCATTGTTCCTTTATTTCTACTATATCTTTCTTTTGAATAGTACTGATAAATTATATTCTACTCCATTTTCTTGTCCATATTCTTTTCATTTAAATGACATAATTACTTCTAGTGCGTCTCCTGCATAAACCTCCTATTATTGATGCTATTTTAGTTTTTACCTTTCTTCAGATACTTCTCTCCATACTTTCAACTTGAATAAGTATTCTTCAAAAGATTCTTCTTTTTTTTCCACTAAATTAATTGTATTAAATTCATTTTCTTTGTTCATTTGATACTCCTATTCTTATATCCACAGTTGCTTGACTATTCTCGTTGCGATTAATAATCCAACTTTTTAAAATTCTTTTGCAGTTATCTTCATCTATTCATTCTTTTGAACATTTTGTTTGTTTAGATATATTAGGTCCAAATTTAGAATTATAAAAATGATTAAAGCAATAACATAGTTAATCTTACCATTTAATTTCTATTCTTTTTTATAAACTTTGGAGTTTTATTCACATTTTTCTTGAAGTTGTCAAAAATTTGTTGTGATATAAGTTTCTTTTTCTTTACTTCTTGATTATATATATTTTCTTTATCTCTGTTTCCTATAATTCCTTCTTTATACTTTTTATTTTTATTTCTTATCTATATATTATTTATTTTTATCTCTTTAAATAATTTTTTAAATATCTCAAATTGTTATGATGAGAAATATTACTATTCTTAAAATTAGTATCAAATTTTTAACCTATATTATAATAATTTTATATCAATTTTTGCTGGAATCGAAGAAGAAAGGATATATATATATAGTATATGTAACTTATACATTATATATATATATATATATATATATAATATATATATATATATAATATATATATATATATTAATATAATATAAAGAATAAATTCCGCAAAAACACTTTATGAAAAATATTGCTGAATTGTGGTGAAGAAAAAAAAAAACTTCACCAGTATTGGGCGAATTATTTAAACGTTTTTCCTCAAATATATTCCTGCTTCTGAAAATGAAAAATAATTCTCTGAATTAAATGTAGGAGACTGAAAAGGAGAGTAATTTTTGGCTAGTAACTACTATGTTTGGGAATTTAGCTTTGTGTCACTTTCCACCAATTAAGGAATTCATTTTTTCCAAGATTAGAAATTGATTTTTTTGGTATAAATTTTTTAGTATCGTTTAAATTTTTCAGTATTTAAAGAGCCACTGATTTCTTTTTTTCTTTTTTACCAACTAACTGACCAGCTGTCACTTTCACTTTCTTCAAACTTAATAAAACTAAGTAACCTTGCAGTAATTTCTTTTCTTAAGCTTCCTGATGATTTTGAGGGTACCTTGGCAAATCTAAGTTTATTGTAGATAATGCTCGTTTCTGAAAAAATTGACTCATCGCCTGAATCTTCCTCTGTACTGCTACTACTATTATTACTTTCTACCTTCAATTATTTGCATATTTCTTCAGGCATCCATTTTCTACTCAATTCTCTTTATTTATTAAGGAAAATAAAGTCAGTTAGATATCTTGTCTAGTATCTTGGGTCTACTACAAATTATCTTGTTTTGATATACGGTATGTCTTATGATCCTTTCTCTTCCTTTTTATTTATAAATCCTAAAACTCTAATGCCTTCTTCAGCTGTTCTTTTCTCTTTTGTCATCCTCAGAGTTTGAGAGATATGCTGGAGAGCTCAAATATGTAGGTAATTGATGATATAATTGATTTTGATCTATAGTTTCCTAACCATTGAGAAATGGTATGCAAAACTTTAAATTTTTCTGAGTATTTGCCATTTATTCAGTAGCATCAAAGCTTAAATGATTGATGTTCTATAATATACAAACATTGCAAAGGCTTTATCAAAACATGTACTTAGTTTCAAAGCAGTGGTGTGCTATTCACCTTGTATTAACATCTTGAAAATGCATAAGTGGGCTTGCAAGACTGTGAAATCCAAAGTCTCTTTGATTATTCTTTTAAGTTCATTACAGCTTATAAACTGGAATGATTGAAATGTGTAAAAATATTCCTACATTTCTTTATTAATCCACACTTGCTCTTTGAAAAAATAAGGGCATCATTAATAAATGAAGTTTTCATTAATAAAACAAGTAAAACTTCGATGATCTGCTAAATTAGTTCCAAGTTTCATGTTATATGCTCAATCTCGAAGGATCAAATGGATTATGTTTAAGGAAGAGAATTTCCCAATTATTCATACGAATTTCAAACTCATAGTTCGATTTTAAGTCCAGAATGAAACCTGGAAATACTTTGCAATGGAGTACCACAGTCATTTTCAAACTCGCTGGTAAGCCAAAGTGCAGTTAAAAAATAAATGAGTCGGTTGAATTATTTAAGCTCTCTATATATCTGTAGTAAATAATATCTCATCAGCCCTAGATAACTTCTCGAATACTGCTGATCTTCAATCCGTATGAAAGTTGGAAATAATCATTTCTCTACAGAATATTTCTTATCTAGGAATAAAGATATTTTGGTGAAGATGGGCAATGAGATCTATGAATTCCCTTCTCTTCTGTGACTGCGAATGGCTGGTTACTCCTTGTGATAAAATTCATTATTTCGGATTGGTCATTGATATGACCAAATCATATTTTGGCGGAGAACTCTCCTCAAAATCGCCTAATTTCACGGCTTGGAATACTATTGCTTTTTTTGTGGTTTCCTCCTGATTACAGGAAAATACAAGACTCTCCCTTTAATTACTATTAAAATTTTGGACTTCCAGATATTCTCATCCAATCGATGAATTTTCCATAGTGTTTATGAAGTGGCAGTGTCCTAATATAAGGATGATATAGTGAAAGTTATATAAATATTTTTTTTCACATTTCTTTATAGTTAAAGGAAAGTTCATAAGAAATTCCGGTTCCGGCCGGAATTTTTTTTGTGATTCCGGCTAATTCCGGTTCCGGCTGGAACTGAAAATTTCAGTTCCGGTACACCCCTAATATATATATATATATATATTGTGAAAGGATAGAGGATTTGCATGGAAGCTGAGAGTTGAACTTGCAGATGTATTGGTGTTGGCAGGGCACTGTTAAAGCTCGATAAAATCAAAAATTTATTTAATATAAAATAGTCCAAGGTTTTTTTTTTCATAATTTTGATATTATAATGTTTGTATGACAAATCAAGTAGTGCTTGACCTTGTTTGTTGCGGGCATTAATAGCCGCTTTTATAAAACCATTTTCTGCACATTGTAATATCTTGTATATCTTACCTACATCCTGATTTCTGGTTTCAACAGTACGAAATACTTCATCAATAAGTCTTAATAATTCCAAAGTTCTAGGTAATTGTTCAGAACACTGCAACATATATTCTAACACTTTCATTTTATTTTTTTCCCCTACATTATTCAAACGCGATAAATCTGGTATATTTTTAACATTGGCAACTTGAAATATTAACTCTTTTGAAATCTGCACTTTGGTCTTTTGTTTTACTCCCTTTGAGGGGTTCTCCATAAAACTAAATATTATTTCAAATTTTAATGCCTCATCTAGTACTTCATTAAAAGCTTCATGAATCTTATAATTTTGATTAATATAACGTTCCAGCATTCTTTTTAGTAACTCTTCCTCGTCAATGTTTTTTGCTTCTAATTTGTCTAATACATCATAGAATGAATATCCATGAGATTTCCACGTTGTTTTTGGCAACTTCTTCTTATAATCATGCAGCACGCCCAAGCTTGAATGTAATACTTAATTCAATTTTTCATTACCTTTTTTATTAACCTGAAAGAAAAAATTTAACATATGCTCAGGTAACACTTGTTTTAATACTTGAGAATTTTCATAATCACTTATGCTCTGCATATTACAACTACCTATTCTTATTTCCAATATTTGATGGAACACTTCATCCAGTATTTTATCAACTTCACAATCCTTTTGTTGCGCAAGTTTATTTACTCCTTTTAAAAGCTCTTGCATATAATATATTTCCTGGAGAAGTTGTAATGGTGTGCCATAATGAGATACCGAGTTATAAATAGCACTGTGTTCTAAGAGAGACTTCACTAAATCAAAAAAAAATACCTTCCACAAACTTGCCACCTTCCTAATATAAATTTAGGAAAAGCCAGAGCATCACAACCAAATTCAAAAACAATTACATTTAAAGGTGTTCTACCATCCTTATAACCAGAATATAAATCAATTTTTTTTTCTACAAGACGATTTATTAAATTTTTATTGTAACCAACTGAAGATGCAACAATATGGACAACAGCAGGTATTTTTCGAATTTTACACTGATTGATGAAATCAATATCAGCCTTTTCTATTAACAACTCAATTACATCTAATGGTGCACGATTCATAATACTATAAACTAGTGGCAATTCTTTGCCACCATGCAAATTGTCATAAGTACTACTAACATCAACTATGTCTAACGTTAAACAAGACCTAAGAACATTAAATGCATTCATTTGAAATATACGTTGAAGTAAAATCTTTCTATCTTTATCCTCCCAAGTAGTGTCATAAGAAAGATTTTCAACAAGAATTTGTACAACATCTAAGTGACCCTTTTCAGCCGCTAACCATAAGGGACTATAGAACCATTTATCATAATTTAGACTGCTCTGTAAAAATTCTGTTTTAAGTTTTTTTCCAGAGGCATTAGCAAGTTTAATATACCCCATTTCAGCAGATACAGATAATAATGCCAATTTTTTATAATCATAATCTTTTAGATTTTGATTATCCTCAATAATACCTAGATCACTTCCTTCTTTTGCTGACAAAGAAAACTCAATTATTTTCAATAGCAATTTAGTAGATTGTTTAATATTCTCATCTTTATAATGACCATAACTGCATGTTTCATCAACAAGTTTTATTAATAGCATTTTAAGCTTATTCTCCTTATCAGAGATATCAATATCATGTAGCTCTTTTGCTTCCATCATTTGCCAAAATGCATCTATATTTACTTGCTCTTTTGACATTTTTCGATGTTTCTAAAAAAATATTTCTAAAATTTTCTAAATCATTTGAATTTTTATCTAAAAAACTATTATGAAATTTGGCATATCTTTTTATCTCTCCCTTTGTGTTAGATTCTTTTCTTTCAGAATTTTCTATGTCAACTACTTTTTTTGCTAGTATACCATGATAAGATCGAAATAGTTCATCTTTTAAGGTTAAAGGTTTGTTATTTAGCACACATTCAGCAAGTTTTTTTTACTAATCTATTAAGGTCAGAGGTATTTTCTAATATTGAAATTAAATTTTCCTTATCACGAAAGTTATTTATCTTGAATTTTAAGTACTTAGACTCTTCACCTAAACTGAAAATATTATCTTCATCTACTACTCTTTCAAAACTATTTTGCAAATCATCACTTAAGCCAATATTTGTACAAATAACAAAGTCTTTTAATTCATTATTTTGACCACTAAACTCTAGGTTTTGTTTAATTTTACGATAAGAAATAAAATATTTTTGTAGGCTAAATTCTTCATCTTTTTCTGTAAGTAAATCATTGACAGAAATTTTTTTAGATTCATCTTGTTTGTGCTTAGCTTGCAAGAAGCGCCAAACTGTTCCATCTTTCTTTTCATTTTCATACTCGAAGACCAAATCATCAAACTTTTCCGCATCATCTATTTCTGTAGCTAAGCGAAAAGAATATCCTTTATCTAATCCTCGCTTTAGAAATAGCATTAATAACTTTAATTGGTAGATATTACCATGTAAGGCATGTTTTAATCCAGAAGCTGGGTATTCTTTTGGCTTATCTAAAATTGGAGTTCTAGGTCTTTTTCCAGGATCAGAATCAATACATTCAGCATTAGGTCGTTTGCCTAATAGTGGCATATTTGATTTTTTTATTTTTTTTTTGTCAATTTGTAAAACAGATGCACCAGGGTTGAATATATATATACGGATATATATATATATTTATATATATATATATATAATATATATATATATATATATTATATATATATATATATATATATATATACCGTATATATATATATATATATATATATATATATATATATAGTATATATATAGTATATTATTAATATATATATATATATAGATATAATATATATATAATATATAATATAATATATATATATATACTGTATATATATATTATATAATATATATAATAATATATATATATATATTAATATTATAATAATATATATATATATATATAATATTATATTATATATATATTATATATATATAATTATTATTATTTCTAATTTGTAATTGATAATAATTATTAATAATTTATTAGATTTAATTAAATACTAATAATAAAACTTTTAAATAACTGTCCTTTTTATTTTCTTATAACATTTTTAATTTCTGAATCCTCATATTTTAAATTTTGTAAATTAATTGTAGTGGGCTATTTTCTGTGGCGCACAAAAAAAAAAAAGAATAGTGGATCGCTAAAATCAATTCGCTAACTTCACACGCATAAATTAGCTTAAATCTCGCGAATCTAAAGAAAAGTAGCTACACACAAGATTTATCAAATAGAAATAGGTCTTTTTCTACCTATTCTTAACTCGCCTCTCACTCACAAGCGTGTCACATTTATCCACGAAACATTGACATATATACTTATTAAACGCGTCTGCTACGACAAGGCAC
>JABUQX010070828.1:30000-31866 GCA_015478945.1 Trachelipus rathkii | reverse complement strand
TAGTAAGGCATTTGTGTACTTGTCCCAACGATTCGTTTCAACATTCTTTTGCAGAGTAGTTTGCAAATATGAGATGCCTTTGCCAACGTTTGTATCGTATGAAGCTGGATTTGTCCTGTTTGAAAATTGGCTTATAAGCCATATGGCTTAGATGGCTTAAAATCTATATTTCCAATAGGACTAAACCATCTTTGTTATTTAAATAAAACACTTGACAAAGGCCGGGAAACGTGACCATAGGGATGTAATTTAGAATCTTAAAATTTTCTGTTGTAAAATAATTATTTTTGTGCAATAAATTCTGCAAAAGTATTCTCCAACATTTCATTTTCTACACAATAATAAGGATTTTATAATTTTCACACTTTTTATTAATATATCCCTTCTCAAAATTCTCAAAATTTTACACAATAGTCAAAGTTTCCATATTTTCTTTCACTTGCTTTTCCTCAGTTATATTTTTAAACTTTCACGTATTTGCTAAATAGAAACTTATTCAAAATTTCACATAGTAGTTAAAGTTCTGTTCCTGCGCACTGATTAAAGTTATTTATTTATAATTTCTCAAAATGTTCTGAATGACGTCATAACGTGAAGCACGCTGCCAATCACAATTTTTGTATTACAAAAGCATTCTCAGAGTCGACATTCATAATTGTAAATAAGGGACAGACATACTAGGCTACTAAGGCTAGCCTACGCTCGTAAGTTACAAGAATTTATAGTAATCAGATTACTTATGAACTATTATTCATTACGTAACGCCAAGTGGTGATAATTGGTTTAAAACTACAACTCATATCTCAAAAACTACAATAGATACACGGAAAAGGAATACATTGTTGGAATCCTGGTAACATTTTATTGCGGAAATGTAAAATAAAAAAAAAAAAAAAAAAAAAAAAAAAAAAATCTCAAAAACTACAAATAGCTACAACGAAAAGGAATACTATTGAATCCTGGTAAAATTTTACATAGAAAATGTAAAAATAGAATAAAATAAAATAAAATTATTGTTATAATTATAGTATAAGTATGATTAGAGAGCTATTAAGACCTTATGGTTACTTCGTAAAATAAATAAGACTTCTATTAAAAATTTGCTTTTTTTTTTAAACTAAAAGAATACCCCCGAACACCCCAAGGGTATACCACACTGATGGCAGGAGTCGGGGTCTCGCCTCCGGGGAAACTACGGTAGGACTAATTCCCCCCGGAGGGTCTCCGAACCTCTCGCTCTTTGTATTTGGTGTCGCGTTTCCTTCGCACCCTATTCCCCTACGGGTATGAAAACGTTCCCCCTCCCCTGTTCCGTCGCTCGACCCCTACATGCCGGTAATCCTTTACAAAAAATATCTATATATAATATATATATATTAACTATATATATTATATATATATATATAATACTATGTCCCTGCTCCTAAAAAAAATAGCCATATTATTATTAATATTTTATTTTTATTTTTACATTTCCTAACTAAAATTTACAAGGATCAAACAGTGTATTCCCTTCGCTGTACTATTGTGTTTTGAGATGAATTTTTTTTTTTTTTTTTTTTTTTTTTTTTTTTTACATTTTCGCACTAAAATGTTACCAGGATTCCAACAATGTTTTCCTTTTCCCTGTAGCTTATGTAGTTTTTGAGATATGATTGTAAGTTTTAAACCAAAAGTTGTAGTTTTAAACCAATTATAACCCGCCAAGTGGTTCAAAAACGTTATAACTTAAATTCTTGAAATATATTGTGTCTTAGGTCTTAGACCGTTTTCGTTTTTGTCATTTGTGCTTACGCTCGATAAGGAATACATAACTCAAGTTTTAAGCACGAATTTCGTGCATAAACGAACGCTATTTCTCATAAA
>JABUQX010070828.1:0-25000 GCA_015478945.1 Trachelipus rathkii | reverse complement strand
TGCGCCCGCAGGCGCAATATTCCCGCTAACCGCCCGCCGCGTGCGTCCGCAGACGCAAAATTCCCGCGTGAACGAAAATATAGACTAACAATTTAATCCAGTCAATGAATTTCTTTTCAAATGAACTTTGAAACGATTCTTTTTACTACAAATTGTACGAAATTTATTAAAACATGTACTTTACACATACTTTAAGGCAGTAAATCAGTAAATCAAATAACAGGTTTTATTACCTAACACCTAGGGATTAGTATGCTTTTGTTTACCTGCTTTACTGCTTTAACTCTCGCTTTACTGCTTTAACTCCCTCCTTTACATACCTTACTCTTCTGCTATTACTGCTTTAACTTCATATACTTACATACCTTAAGTCAGTAAATCAGTACAAAATCAATAGTGTTACCTAACACCTATTGGATTAGTATGCTTTTGTTTTTACCTGCTTAACTGTTCACGCCTGCTTTACCTGCTTTCAAACTTCTGCTTTACGCTTTAACTTTCTGCTTTTACTGCATCTCCAACTTTCTGCTTAAACTGTTAAACTCATAATATTTATTAACATTACATTTTCTTTTATATTTTATTTTTGGTTTTAAATACTTTTTATTTATTATTTCTATTCTATTTTGTTTTTAATACTTTTTTATTTAAATGTAAGAATAAACACACAGAGTTCTTTATATAAACCATTTTAATTTAAATAAAATTGTACGAAATTTTATTAACAACATGTACTTTACTGCTTTACAGCTTTAATTAATCTCATTATTCATTATTCGCTTAACGAGTATGGATGTGGAGAAATTTACATTCCGAGTCCGGCTACAGTGTTGTAGCTGGTCCGACAGCTTGGTAAAAACCTTTCTATTATTAAAAATTTTAAAGGAAAAGATTTTTGAGCAAACACCTGTAAAAATAATATGGTGTTATCATGTTAATAGGAAAATTTAAAGAATATAAAGATGTGATTAAATTTCATGAAGGCATATACGATATTAGGTCTGACAATATACATGGACACAAAATTATTGAATTAGATGATTTAATGCACAAATGATTTGGAAATAGCCAGAAGCGTTCACAGTTATCACACCATCTAATATCTCTGGTTTTTAACACAGAATTATTTTTCATCAAGCAAGGCAAGCGAAGTGTTTCTTTAAACACCTCAGTATTTACTGTTGTTTGGCCAGAGAAGAGACATGAGTTCAAATTAATGATATTGGCAACTCAATTTTCCTTCAAAGGAAAGAAGTTCTTAAAAGTATATATAAGATCGGGGGGGGGGGGGTTACTTCGATCCCCCACGGTATTTGATGTGTGAATTCACGTTCTACCAAAACACAGCACGAGTGCTCTCCGTACAATCATTCTGCCTATATACTAGATACGAAACTGTAACATACCTGAATAATATGAGTGCTCTAGTGGCAAAGTATTTACCTCTTATAAATAAAATTTAAAAAAGTTGAAACCATCTGAAAAACGTAACTAATTAGTGAGATGAGAAATTCATCCAGTGTGTATTGAAGTCTGTTAAAATCTTATAAAAGGAAATGTTCCTTTAAACAGGCCCAGAACGTAAACTACGTCGTTATATAAACATCATTAAAAAACTCTCCCTCAACATAAAAAAAATTGAAAAATAAAAAGAGTTACTACATGGAGGAGGAGGAGTATTCATGCATTCACTCTCCTCCGTTTAGCTCCCCTGATAACTAAGTGATTGTCCCCATAATGAAAAGGTTGCTGTACTTCAATATAATGAGTATGAGAAAATGAAGTAAAATAATACAACAGCTGTACAGAATCCAGTTCCTCAATTCATCATTCACAACTGCAATATGGCCAGTTATTGCGCACACTTGCAAATCACATCAAGGTTTCATCATTCACAGCCCCCAATACACGCAAATATTACAGCCTAATGCATTGACATTACAACCTACAACAGTTGCACCAACAGTATCCTTATATTGTGAACGACTCATTATCTTTCCAGCAGCCTCTACCTCCTAGCTTATATGAGATCCTAAAGTTGAACATATAACCAAATATGAGAAAGAAGTGTAACAGGCAATATAAATTCAGACGTTAAACATCCCATGCAAAACGCCTCTTATAGCCAGGATGCCATACAAAATTGAATGATCTTAAAGACTTGCATCTACATCCATCCCTACGTATTCCGCGGTAACCGATAATGTAGATATTCCCAATGAAGTAAAACTTGAAGTGAAAAAGAAGATTAATTTAAAAGTATCCTAGAGGAGAGCTACCTATAGAGTGCGTAATCAGGAAATAGCTTATAGTAATATTTTAAAGACAATTAACTTGAATGAAGCAGGGCAGATCGTAATGGATGATGAAATAATTAAAGGATCAAATATTGTGGACTTGATAGCTGATCCCACGTACTGGAAGAAAGGCCCTGTAAAAGGATGGAATAAGATCAAACAAGAACTTTCAGACTATTAATTTTCCCAGAAGTTTAATCTTAAATACAACGCGATTAGCAGACTTAGATAATATTCCCGTTACGCCAAGACCTGATTCAAGTCCATCCCAAGCACTTCTTACGCATCAGATAAATTTTAAAACGTGTTACCAAGGACGAACAAGAAAACTACTTATAACTAGCATAGTTGCTAAATGTAATTATACAATTATCAATATATTATTTAGCTGTAATGTTGTGATCAAATAAAGTCTTATTTTAAATTCTTTTTCCTCTTCTAGCCCTTGTGACCTAAATACTTCATCATTGTTTGTGACAAATATAGTATATATAACTAGTCATATATATATATAATAATATAATATATATATATATATATAATAATTATAATATATATATAATATATAATTATATATAATATACTATATATAATATATAAATATATATATATATATACGCCTTCGTACAAATCCGCATACACAAAGCATACAGGAATAGGTTGTGTGTACCAAAAGGAAGGAATAAGTAAAGAACAAAGCCACACATGCATGATTTCCTCCCAGCCAGCGCAACCATACACGCACACAACAGCTATTTCACGTTTGAATGCATACACGTTGCATAAACCTATACGTCGTAAATTCCCTAGCCGAAAAACCGTCGCTCCTTTTCTTGATAGCATATGGCAGTTAGATTTAACTGAAATGATTAAATACAGCTCTTATAATGAAGGATTTCAATACATACTTTTTTACAATTGACGTATACTCTAGATACTTGTGGTTGAGGCCAATAAAGATAAAAGATCAGCTACAGTCCCGTGCTGTACTTGAAAATATAGGACGAGCGAGAAACCTAAATCATTTGGACGAGATTCAAGGAATGGAATTCAAGGGCGAAGTTCAGGAGATGCCTGGGAGTATGGTATAGCTATTACAATACATTTTCAGTAAACAAAGCGGCCATAGTTGAAAGAGTCCAACGTACTATTAATAGAACGCATGCATAGGTCATTTTAACTAAAAATTGAATACTTTAACATATTGAATACTGGAACATCTGGCTTATTCTTATTACAGGTCTTAACATAGAACTGTAAAGACAACTCCTTTAGAAATGTCAAAACTAGCACGACTATGGCGCATAATGGGTGAAAAAGAACAAAAAAAATAATTCAGGAATAAAGGTAAACGATTATGTAATTTCTCGAACAGAGAAAAGTTTAGAAAAGGATATGACTCCCGGTGGACTACGGAAGTTATAAAATCCGCTTTTATTTTCACCATTAAATCTTCCAGATAATATAACTTAAACTATCAACGACGGAATGGTCGATATTGTGACTTTATTCAGACTATTAAATTTCACAGAAGTTAATTCTTAAATTACAACGCGATAAAGCAGACTTAGATAATATCCCGGGTAGGGGGGGGGGGGTGGGGGCCCCAATGACCTGATTCAAGTCCATCAGGCACTTCTTACGCATCAGATAAATTTAAACGTGTTACAAGAGGGCGACAAGAACACCTTATAATAGGCATAGTTGGATTAAATCGTAATTATACATTATCATATATATTTATTTAGCTGTAATGTTTGTGTATAAATAAATGTATTAATCTTTCTCCTTTCTTTAGCCTTGTGACCTAATATCACATTTTTGTGATAAATATATATCTATATTATATATATTTATATATATATATATATATAATATATATATATATATATATATATAGTATATATAAAATATACTAATATATATAAATATATATATTATAATTAATATATAATATATATATATATTATATAAAGCATAAGAGTGTCAGGATCAAACATGGAGGCGAAGGAGGTAGTGATACAGTATTAGATCTTCAATTCTGAGGAGCCAAATATAGTTTAGGTTTCACTAGGTTTGCTAAGGTATCCTAATAATTGAGAAAAAAGAGTTAAAAGCATATTTGGAGGGTGAAGAGGCATTACTCTAAATAAACCTGTAAGAAAAAAAATTCCTACACGGAAAACCATACCGCAGCTCGAAAGCATATGGCAGTTAGATTTATCGAAATGATTAAATACAGCTCTAAATGAAGGTTTTCCAACTATATATTTTTACAATTGATCGTATACTCTAGATACTTGTGGTTGAGGCAAATAAAAGATAAAAGATCAGCTACCAGTCCGCCGATGCTGTAACTTGCAATTATATGAGAAACGAGCGAGAAACACCTAAATCATTGACAGATCAGGAATGGATATCAAGGGTCGAGAGTTCAGAGTGCTCTGGGATATGGTATATACTATTACAATACATTTCACGTAAACAACGGCAAATAGTTGAAAGAGTCCAACGTACTATTAAAGAACGCATGCATAGGTATTTTACTAAAATGAATACTTAAAATATATTGATATTATGACGATTCTGGCTATTCTTATAACAGTCTTTACCACTACGAGCTATAAGTCACTACTTTAGAGATGTCACAAACTCAGAGGACGTAAGCCGCATAGGGTGAAAAAGAAAAAACAAAAATAAAAGATAATTCAATGAATAGAAGTAAAACGATTAATGTAAGAGTGCTCGTGCAGAAGAAAGTTTAGAAAAGATATGATCCGGGTGGCTACGGAAGTTTAAAGTCCACATATCCGACAATCAGTCGTGATAGTTTAAAGTAATATTATCTGGAAGATTAAAGTGAATAAAATAAAAGGCCTGATTTTAATAAACAGGAAATACAACAAGTAAGGTTCAATCCTGTAACTCAATGAAATATAAAATGAAAAATATATATACGAGAGGTAAAGGAAAAATAAGCAGTTACTTGTGAAATGGAGGGATATCCTGCCAAGTTTAATACTTATATAAAAGCAAGTGAAGTTAAGAATCATTATTCAGTTGTCATTGTAATCCTGGAAAGTGTAGATCTTTAATATAACCGCCTTCTCACCTCCTTGGAATAACATCCTGATAATAAACTCTCGGCTTTTACAACTGTGCTAATGAATCCTATACATCTTGAATAGAGAAGGCATACGAAGTAGGATATGTGAAATGATATTAAATACGGACACAGAAAATTTACCTCACAATCTATTCTTGATGGGGGTGTACAGAAGTGTAGAATGTGGTTGAAACTATACTACAAAGTGAAGATACCTCGTTATCGAAAAGACTACAATTGCAAATAAGATCGAATACGCCACATTTGCTACAAAGAATAATTCTTGAAAGAATTTACTTTGGCGGAGGTCATATTTAAATTCGTGCCTGCTATTTTAGTATTTAAACGTTCTCTTGATATGAGTATTATTGTAAGGACGTGGTATACATAAAAGCTGAAATGCGTACCTATGAGATAAAGTAATAATATCTAAGTTCAAAGTAAATGTAAACTCTACGAACGGCCCATGTTTTTTTCCGAACGATCACCATGGCAGCGTAAACATATCAGACGTGATGCTGAGTTGGATATACTTCATGAATATCGCCCTAACTATGTTGAAGAGGTCATACTATCTGTGGAGAATAACCGCATGACTCCACATGAACTAAAAGATGAAGCGATCGAGTACTGCATTATACATGTACCCCATCCGAGATGCTCAATCATTATGGATTATGTATATACAAATATAATGATCTCATATGTAGTAATACTAAAGCTCCTTTTATTAAGAGTAGTATATTTTCCCAAAGAGAATAAAGTTATAACATTCCCTAATGTTCATTATTTACGCGTCTGAATAGAACAAATTTGACTTGTACGCGTGGATATAAAGATGTAGAAGGAATCCTTTTCCTTACATACGGTGGCATGTTATGCAAAGTCATATAGAAAGAAAACAGATGCAGTAAGTTAACAGCATAATGGAATATATATAGAGGTGTAGTCAGATATATTTTTTCATTCATTAACATACTTTCACAGTGTAAAGATAGTATAAGAAAGATACTTCTGTAATAATGGACGAAGAAAGGGGTATTCAGAACAAAAGATGCAGAGGTTAATGGCCTTGTGATTTTTTTGCAAGCTATGGAGAAGTTGCAGGCCTCTACTCAGTGAAATGCGGTGAATATATAGGTAAAAAAATATAAGAACAGGATTGCATACTATTCAAGATAATGCGCAGGAAATAATCCTCGTACAGCATTAAAAAGAACGTATAGCCGATGTTTCATGTGATGATGTTGATGATGTTAATCGTAAAATAAGACGTAATGTCAGGACATTAGGTCGAAGGGATCAAGAATATGTCCAATAAGAAAAAGACAACGAACAAACTCTAAGAAAAAATGTATTGATGTATTTGCTATTAATTACTATCTGATAACTTTTATACGCGTGTATATAAGTAAGGTTTTTTCATGAAAATGTTCCATATACGGTCCAGAAGTTCGCACTGCAAGATCCATTTCCTTCATCCTTCTAGTTCTGATTGTTGTAAGAGTGAATTGGACTCTTCTCAATGACCCTAACCAGATTGCGTTAGCGAGTCCCAACTTTATCAGTATTAATCCCCTGCATTCAATTACTACAGATGTTCCTCTAAAGTTCAATATTCCAGGCACTTCTGATCAATACCTAACCCCTCTAATGTGGTTTTTGTATATGTAAAAAACGAAATTACAAAACTGATGGTACAGGATCTCCTACGGGGTGATGACCATATAGTATATTACAAATCAAATTTCCTCGTATACATTGTTCACCCAGTTAAGTCCTATCTAACGAACTTCACCTAAGGAGCCATCACGCTAATTATCCTTATAGAAGCTATATAGAACATTTGTTAATTATTCAGACGATGCTAACAATCTCATTTCAATCATGTGGGTTTTACAGTTTCAAAGATGTTAACAACCATATAGATAAAGCAGCTAAAAATCCATACCATATACTGTAATGAATTTTACGGTCGATTAAATGGCGATATCTTCTCTCAAGAAAGACTCATTCTATACCTGTAGATACTAGAATCATTTTATCACGGTCAAATCCTAATTTGCTCTTAAAATAAAAAGTAAACTTATACTGCTACAGCTATATGTCCAGAACCTGTTTTCAAACTGTTGGAGTTATCCTATGTCAGAAAAATGTGAAATTATCACCACAGCGCCATTTGAAATTGAACAATTCGCTTTGACATACTACAGCAAAAGTACCCTTATAAGAGGTTGAAAACGAAAGATATTTAATTCACTCAAGATTATCGAGTATCAATATCCAAACATTGTGAACGGAAATTTACCAGCAGAAATAAATAATAGGGATTGTGAACATGAAACCACTCGGAATTATAAAATCACTTAAAAATCACACCTTTCGGACTAGGGTATCAGTTACATGTGGAAATGGACTACCTCACGAACGTGATTATGAATGTTATACAACGGCGACCTATCTCTCTGACGCGGCCTTTTACGAACTTTAATAGCCAATAACTGTATCATGTATGATAGCGGAACTAGGCCTTAAAATTTGAATGAATACGAACAAGAAAAGTAATTATTGCTATGATATTAACTGCAAGACCTTTCAGCTTGTAACGCCTACATTTAAATCATTTTGAGAAGGGACCCTAGGACTAATCTCTCTTTTGATCGAGTCTACAATCACCATCCTGTATGGTCTTCTTGAGCATCCTCAACTCATTGAAATTGACAAAGTACGCAACGTACTTTTGAATTATAAAGATACTGAAGAGGAAATAAAAACGGTGTTTAAAATAACCTCGCTTTTTAGAGTGTTTGCTATTAACAATAAACTCTGTAAAAAGTTGGAGAAGGATAACTGCTTCATATTCAATACATTGCTCGTCACATCACCTCAACAGGACATTGGATCTCCGTTTATAGAGCAAAAAATGATGCTGTTCACATAATTGATTCTTTGAACTTAAAATTTATATTGAATAATCATTATATACCTTATTTTTAAAATATAATAATGTAAGCTGTGTAAAAACTATGTCTACTCTGGTTCAACCCTTATATCAAAAATATTAGCTAATGACTTTGTTATTTCATATTTAGTGTTTTTAATATACGTTGTTTTAATAAACTTTGGTTAAATATATTTTGTATTGCTTTAAATTAATTGTATTGTTTATCTGTTAGTAGTCTTGTATTTTTGGTTAGAATCTTTTTATAATGATAATAATAAATCCTGTATTTTACTCCTATAAACTCGATATATAAATATGTTTTTTTAATAATATAATGGCCAGATCTTATGGAACGAGGACATCAGGTTTCTCCCAAGCCAGATTCCATCTTTTGTTGAGGACCTTAAGAAGTTTTCTGCTTGACAAGCGTGTGCATCAGAGATGTTGGTGATTTGATTCACAGACAGATGTAATAAGAAGGTAAGTGTTTTTGAGGCTAAGTTCTTTTAAGGAGGAATAGAATGAAAGTATAATAAAGATTATATAGGTTTATTAAAAGGACTAGGAGGATTAAATAACTATTAGCACTGAATTAAAGGCAGCTTCGGATAGTAGGTCAGTAGCCACAAAGCTATAAGTTACTTCACTAATATATCTTCATACGAATGTACAATATATACAGAGTCAATTATGTTTAATATTAGTTTGTTCTTTGAATTGGTTTGTTTCAATATACAATTTACAAAACGATTTTATTCAATCAATTATAGTTTTAGTAAATTTCATAACACTGCACTTTACAATTCATTCTTTGTTCTTTTATTCTTTAAATATCTTTTTATCACTTAACTTTTCTTTTGCAGGTTGAGAATCTATTTACGAAGTTAACACTGTAGAATTTATGTCCATTATATTGTTGTTTTAGCTTTTCCTTTTGTTTTTTAAATGCAAGACCAATTTCACACGTCGGACGACGTAGGTTGTAGGTAAATATACAAAATACCTCAACATGCGTTGCGAGTATGTATAAGAATATACATGATTTATAGAAAGCTTGATATCCATTCCGAACATGTACATTAAATAAAATATACAACGAAAATTGTATTACAACATATATGTACAAAGAATATACACTCCTTGATATTAAATCAGCATAAAAAAGTTAGAAAAGAATTCTAGTAAATGCTATATAGTTTGCACACACACACACCATGACCACACACACATACGCATATATATATATATAATATATATATATATCTATATAATAATATATATATTATATATAGTTATATATATATAATATATATATATATATATATATATATATATATATATATAGATATATATATACTATAATAATATATATATACATATATATATATTATAAATATAAATATATATAATATAATATAGTGATATATATATATATATAACTTATATTAGTATATATATAGTATTATATATATATATAATATATATATATATATATATATATATATATACTATATAATAGGCAGACCATCCGAAGAGGCCAGGCATTGTAACTAGAAAAAACTATAAGTATCCTACAGGAAAAAGAAAGAACATTATTATTTCAGCAAGTAATTCATCGCATGAAACTTTAAAAAAAAAAAATTTTATTCTAATAATTTATTAATAACACCGTAAATATTAGTATAATCGTAGATCTGGCAAGCGTTACGGTGTGATTGAATTCCTGCATTACTTCACGAGAGCAAGTTACCAAATAGTATTTAATTTTACGCTTTGGAGGAAAATGTTACTTTTTTCTTTTTATTATCCTTCTTATAGGGGTTTCGGAGCCGACGGAGGAGACCGAGGGGGGGACGAAGTTCCCCCCTTCTTCCCCCGGTAGGCAGGAAACCCCGACACTGTCCATCTTTAAGCTTTACCCGTGGGGTATTCTTTATGTTAAAAAAAAAAAGTTCAACATTAACACCGTTTGCGGCCTCCTTTTCTCTTCCTCAAGTCCTTTCTGATATTTTCTCAAAAAACGTTAATTTTTCCAACATTTTTAACAATTTTAAATTTTTTTAAAAAGCGGTTATTTTTTATTTTTTTATTTAAAGGTACAAAACAATGGCCAGTCCATTATTTATTTTTCTTGTAGCTGTTATAGGTTTTTAGTTACATATGCCTGGTCTCTTCGGGATGCTGACCAATTATAATATATATATATGTATATATATATATAGTATATATTATATATAGTAATATATATATATTATATATATATAGTGATATATATAATATATATATATATATATATATATATATATATAGAATACTAATCATATATATAAAAATATATATATATATAATATATTACTATAGAGTATAATATCTATAAGTATATGTATAATATATTCTGATTTATTGTTGTAAAACCTGTGCAGTCCTGACGCCTCTTCCGAATCTTTTTCAATGTTTCATGGCTCAACAAGACGGGGCTGCTCTAGCACAGTTTGCTAGAGATTGCGGAATCACTCTACAATCTGAATAATAATAATAATAACTATAGACTTGTTGATAAAACTGATGTTAATGGACAATGGTGATAGCGTTGGTAAAAATCATATTAGCTAATAATTAGTATAATTAAGTATGGATAATAATATATTAAATGTTAGCAAAAAATAATATTAGTTATTGCTAAACTGGAGTTACCATGATAATGTGATAGTGTTAATAAAATATTGTAGAATTAATGCTATCGATGCATAATAGTGCTATTATTTAATGACGGTAGTAGTAGGAGATGGATTTCGGACACCGTGGGCAAAATTTGCCCACGGTGGATCTTTCTACCTGCCCTTCGACCTGTTTTGACTTGACTTTTTTGGCCATTGACCTTTTTTGGCTTGACCTTTTGGGTTGACCTTTGTTTGGCAACACCTAATTTTTTGGCACAACCCTGAATTTTGGTGGCAACTCTCTAATTTTGTTTGGCAAACCCTAATTTTAGCAACCCTTCGAAGAAAGGGTGCGCCAAACGGTTGCCGGTAAGCAACCGTTGCTACGTACCCACCCCAATTTTTTTCGACCAACCCTTGTCAATTTTTGCCCACGGTAGATTTTTGTCCTTCCATTAGGGGCTTAGCCCTTTTTTGATGTCTTAACCTTGTGTGACCGCCCCGCACCCGCAGGTGCAAGCCGCAAGCCCGCCCGTTTCTGCAGCCGCGTTCCCGCCCGGCGCGTTTCCCATCCCGCCTGAACCGTAGGTTCACATTCCGCACGCCTTGTGTAACATCCATCCCTTGATATCCCGTCCCACCAGACCGTCCCACCACCATCTGCACGGCACACACACACACCACACACACACACACACACACACACACACCACACACACAAACGCACACCTGCGCCCAAACGTGCGCAATGACTCACGATTTCGCACCATCCCTTTCATTCTGCTTTCCTTAACCTTCCTTACTAAACCTCAAAGCCGTATCGTCTTCACCGCCTTCGCAGTTCTATCCGGGCCCAGTATTTCAAGGAATAGAAACTCGCACCTCTCACCAGCGCAAGGCAAATGCCCTGACCTTTTACCCACACGTCCAGCGTCGCTACGAATTGAGCAGAATATGAGAATTTAAATCCAGGTATAGATGAAGAATTGAGAATCGAAAGTTTTAATAATACAAAATAATAATAAAATAATTAATAATAATAATAATAATAAATAATAAGAATAATAATAGATAATAATAATAATAATAACTAATAATAATAATAACAATTAATCAATAATAATAATTAATAAAATAATAATGAATAATAATAATAATAATAATAAAAATAATAATAATAATTAATAAATAACAAATAATTATAATAATAATAGATAAAATGATAATAATAATAAATAATAATAATAATAAAATAATAATAATAATAATAATAATAATTAAAATAAGTTAATAATAATAATAATTAAAAAATAATAATAATAATAATAGATAATAATAATAATAATAAGAATAATAATAATAATAATAATGAATAATAATAATAATAATAATAATTAATAATAATAAAATAATAATAATAATAATCAATAATAATAGATAATAATAATTAAAAAAACTAAAAATAATAATAATTAATGATACAAATATAACTAATATAATAATTAATAATAATAATAAAAAATAATAATAATAATAAGAATAATAATAATAATAATAATAATAATAATAATTTATAATAAAAAAAAAATAATCATGCTAAGAAGAATTGTATTTAAGAAGACAAGAGTTAATCATCTTAATTCAAATAATAATAATAATAATAATTAATAATATATATATATAGTATATATGATATATATTATATCTTATATATATTTATATAAGCTATATATATATAATTATATAATATATATATATATATATATATATATATATATATATATATATATTATTATATATATTATATAATATATTATAATATATAGAGGGAGAGAGAGAGGAGAGAGAGAGAGAGACGAGAAAGAGAGAGAGAGGAGGAGAGAAAGAAGAGACAGTTCGTTTGCGGCCACATATGTCGAAGCATTTACACTTAGGAACCTATTGAATACCGAAAATTTTACGTTGAATCATTTTTATTTTGAATGTACGATTATTTTAACTAATTTTTATCTTGAATTATATAGGCCCTGATATGTTCACTACCTACTTAATATAATTATTTGCGTATTTTTTAGATTATTTTAATTATTTATTTTATTTTTTGAGTATTAGGGCTCGTAGTCGAGAGACTAAACACGTGGCTTTTTGACTGTCTCAAGTCAAACCACAAAACCCAAACATGCTCATGCGCATCTACAAAGCGGAGAGAGAGAAGTGAGAGAGAGAGAGAGAGAGAGAGAGAGCAGAGAGAGAGAGAGGAGAGAAAGAAGAGAGAGACGAGAGAGAGAGAACGAGCGAGAGAGAGAGAGAGAGAGAGAGTACACCGTGGCCGATCCAACTATCACATAGTTAAAGCGTCACGTCGGATATATATATATATAATATATATTATATATATATATAATATAATAATATATATATATATATATAGTAATATAATATATATAAAGTATAATATATATATAGTATATTATATATATATATATATATATATAGTATTATAATATAATATAATATATATATAATATATAATATATATCTAAGAATTACTTACACACACAGATTTACTCACACACACACACAGACTTACACACACACACACCACAGATTTACTTACACTCACCACAGATTTACTCTACCACACACAGACTTTACTTTACACCTCACCACAAGATTTACTTACTCACACCCACAGAGTTTACTTACACCGGCCACCACAGATAGCTTACACTCACACGCAATTACTTACAACACACACAACAGATTTGACTACACTCACACACACAGACTTTAACTTACACACATACACTGATGTCATGTATACCACACATACACTAGTACTTATACACACATTGCACATCACCCAAGACACTTGACACTAAGCCAGTATATACTTACACTCACCCATTAGACAACCTTGACACTGTACCCTCATAGACCAGCTATGCGATTGGTGTATATATAAGTTGCTAGGAGTGCGTTATCTACATGAGTTAGCATTTCTAACCTTTTCTAACTTTTTCTACCCTACATCATAGAACAGTGCTAATATTGGATGTCTTCCCCTATGTCATAATTTGGGAACACCAGGGCGCCGCATGCGCCCTCCGCACACAAGTCAAGTTCGAACCACCGCACCCGCAGGGTTGCGAACCCGCCGGCGCGCGAACGATAAATATGATATCAATTAAACTATTCAAAAGAATTTACTTTGTCAAAGTATTACTATGAAGGCATTTCATTTTCATTTTCATACTTAAAACATTTTTATTAAAAAACATCTTGCCGATTCCTGAAAACTTTTATCTCCATTACAGACGATCTTTTATATTTTTACATTAATACTTTTTAAGCTTTATAAATTTTTAAAAAATGTATTAAGGAAAAGAAAAAAACACACGCAGTGCCTGATATATAAACATATTAGTTTTACTTAGCTTAAAAAAAAATAATAATAAAAAACAGCTATACTTTACAGACCTTTAACAGCAGTAAATCAGTAAATCAATAAAGAGGTGTTACCTAACACCTTAGGGGGGGATTTAGTAGTTGCTTTTGTTTACTTGCTTTACTGGGGTTAAACTCCATGTTTGACTAAGCTTTAAACTGCATGTTCTTACTGTTTCTTAACTCATGTTTTACTGCTTTAATAACTCATGTTTTACTGCTTTAACTATTATGTTTTACTGCTTTTTTAACTCACAGTATTTATTAACATTACAATACCTTTAAGCAGTAAATCAGTAAATCAATAGAGGTGTTTACCTAACACCTAGGGGGATTAGTATGCTTCTGTTTAACTTGCGTTTTACTGCTTTAACTCATGTTTTACTTGCTTTAACTCAATGTTTTACTGCTTTAACTTATATATTTTACTGCTTTAACTCACATTTATTAACATTACATAACCTTTAAAGCCCGTAAATCAGATACCATCAATAGAGGTGTTTACCTCATTTCATATAAGGGGATTAGTATGGCTTTTGATTTACTGGTTTTACGCTTTAACTCGATGTTTTACTGCTTTAACTCATTGTTTTACTGCCTTTAACTCATGTTTTACTGCTTTAAACTCATATGTTTTACTACTTTAACTCATATATTTATTGACATTATGTTTTTTATGTACTTTTAATACTCTTTTATTTTAGGAGTATACCAATTTTATATCTATTTTTAAAATTTTTATTTTTTATATTATTTTTATTTTATTATTTTATTTTATTTATTATTTTATCTATGTTTATTACTACTTAGTCTTATTTACTGTCGTGCCTATTTGTTACTTATGATTTAGAAACAATACACACACACACATACAGCACCACACACACACAGCTCACACACACACACCACACACACACATGCACACACACAACAACACCACACACCACACTCACTTACACATTAAGCGTATAATTATTTAAAACATTTTGTTTTAATAAAGCACGTACATTATAGTTACATCATTCAAATAATAGCTAAAAATGTATCTTCAAAGTTTCTATTAAAAACTCTATAATAATCAATGCATTGATCCTTGGAAGACAAAGAAGATTTATTACTTAACTGTTAATACCTTTTGTTTATAAATTTTATAACTTTGAACTTTTGAATTAACTTTTACTAAAAATTTTTATGAAATTTTTATAAAACATTATTTTTGGCGTACCTTAAAGCAATAAATCAGTCTAAATCAGTAAGGTCAGCCCCTAGCACCCCTCTTACACCAAGCATGCCCACGTTTATGTTCTATGACTTCACTGCTTTACAATCAATCTTTAGCCATGAGTAAATACACGTATAAAAAGATCAAAAATAAGTTCTTCTCTGCGTAACCATAAAAAGTGTGATTTTAGTGTAAAATCTTTTCTGAAGTTCTTCATTAAAAATAACAATTATTCACTTAATTACATTTATATATTTTTTTTTTTTTATTCGCCCCCCCCAAACCTCGATGTTAACTAAAACTATTTCAAAGTTTTTTTTTAAATAATTCGGGTTTTTCTTTACTTATATTATTATTATTATCTATGTACATTAGACAAATCCATCCAACACGAGAACACACAACAACCCGCACTCCCTACAGATACGAAACTGATCCTCTCTACTGTAAAATGGTGTTGTAGGATAATCCTTTTTGTACCCCGGGGGCGATTTAGGCCTTAATTCCAGGTCAAAAATTATACTTTCAAACTGAGACCTTTAGTTCTGCTAAAATGTGGTGCAAAATGACGTTGGGCCTAAATTTAGGCCTAAATTTAGGATAATCCTTTTTGTTACCCGGGGCGATTTAATTCCTAATATCCAGGTCAAAAGGTAATTTCCGTATAGACAAGAATTCATATATTTTCATTCATTTTTTATAAATATAATTTTAAAAGGAAAACATGCTGGATCGGTAAGATCCTGTAAGCAGGTAAGAAGGAAATGTCTTCCTTACTTGTGATTGGTCGGGGTAGTTTTCCCCTAGTTCATAAGGCTAAGCCACCAGGGCTCAGCATTGAGCCCCACCCCGCGACAGAAGGCAGCCAACCCGCACCCGCGTCCCGTCCCGCGGCGTCCCCGCCCGCCGCGGCTTGCGCCCGCAGGCGCAATATTTCCGCAGTTCCCGCCCGCGCGGGCGCCCGCCAGGCGCAACTATTCGCCTCGCGAATTGAAAGTACTATACATACTAGCGAGCTCATTCATTTTGTAATTTCCATACTTAAACATTCCAAAAGAATGTCGTTTATCAAATATACTATGAATCATTCCATTTTTATTTCATACCTTAAACATTACTACTTTAACCTGCACATATTTATTAACAGTTAATGTTTTATTGATTTTGGTTTTAATACTTTGTAATTTAGTTTATATTATTTATTTATTTTATTATTATTATTATTTCTTATTATTTTATTATTATTATACTTAGTTGTTATTTACTTCATGCCTTATTGTATTATTATATTTAGAACACCACGTAACACACAACACACAGCACCACCACAAACGGCACGTACACCACACACACAACACCACAACTTACACATATAACGTATAATTCATTAAAACATTTTATTTTTATTTATTATTATACTTAAGTGTTATTTACTTCAATTGCCTGATTGGTTATTATATATTTTAGAAAACACACGATTACCACACACGCACACAACCCACACACAACACAGCACACACATACACACTTACAACATACGCATGCCACCCACGTCGATATTGATGCCCTCAACTTTGAAAAATGGCCTCAGCTTTTGATCCTCAAACTTTTGATGAATGCCTCAGTTTGATGCCTCACTTTTGATGCCTCAGCTTTTTGATGCCTCAACTTTGAGGCCTCAGCTTTGAGGTTGCCTCAACTTTGATGCCTCAGTTATGAGCCTCAACTCTGGGTGCCTCAGCTTTTGATCGCCTCAAACTTTGGATGCCTCAGCTTTTGATGCCTCAGCTTTTCATGCCTCAACTTTGAATAACTTAGCTTTGGTACCTCAGCTTTGGTGGATCATCTTTGATGACTCATCTTTTGATGGCGTCATCTTTGAGATACACCTATACTTGATGATTCATCTGTATAAGCACGTGAACACTGACACTCTATACCACACATGACCACTATGTCTCTGATTCACACATTACGCACATACCACATAGACAGCTTTTACGCCTCACCCATAGACACTTACACTCACCACACACACATATACTATATATAGATATATATATATATATATATTATATATATATAATATTAGTATATTATATATAGATATATATATATATAATATATATATATATATATTATTAGTATTATTTCATTAATTTTAAATATTGCGCCTGCGGCGCCCGCGGCGGGCGGGACGCGGGAAATATGGAGGCTGATGGCGCAGCGCCGGCGGGCCGGGACGTGGCGGGACGCAACCAGCGGGTGCGGGTTGGGCTGCCTGTTGCGGGTGGGCCTTCATGCTGAGCGGCCTGCGCTGGTGTAGCTTATGAACTAGGGGGAAAAAACTACTCCGACCAATCACAGGTAAGGAAAACATTTCCTTCTTACCTGCTTAAGGATCTTACCGATCCAGCATGTTTCAGTTTCAAATATATTTATTTAAAAATAAAATAATAACAATGAATTCTTGTCTATACTGGAATTAACCTTTTGACCTGGTATTAGGATTAAAGTAGCCCGTCTACAATAAATTTGGATAAAAATTTAGGCCTAAATTTAGGCCCAACGTAGTTATCGCACCACATTTTACAGAAAAGGGTCAGTTTGACAAATATATTTTGACCTGGAATTAGCCCTAAATCGCCCCGGGGGATACAAAAAGCGATTGTCCTACAACACATTTTACAGAGAGAGGTCCAGTTCCGTATCTGCTAAGGAGTGCGGGTTGTTTGTGTTTTCTCGGATGGATTGTCAATGGTACATAGAATAATTAATAATAATCAATAAAGAAAACCCGAATTATTAAGAGAAACTTTGAAAATATTTTTAGTTAACCATCGAGTTGAATATAATATTAAAATAAAGTGAATAATTGTTATTTTTAAAATAAGAACTTAGAAAGATTTTAATAAAAAAGACATGTTATGTTAGGCAGAGAAGAACTTATTTTTTCTGATCTTTTATACTTCAATTACATGGCTAAAGACGATGTAAAGCAGTAAGTCAATAGAACAAAACGTAGGATAGCCTGATGTGAGGGGTGCTAGGGGCTGACCTTACTGAGTTACTGATTTACTGCTTAAGGGTACGTAAAATATATGTTTTAATAAAATTTTCATAAAATTGTTATAAAAGTTATTTTAAAACTTCATAGTTATAAAATTTATAAACAAAAAGTAATTAACGAGTTGAATAATAAAATTCTTTGTTCAAAGATAATGAATTGACTTGTATTTATAGAACGTTAAGAAAACTTTTGAAATAATGTTTAGTTACTATATTGAGCATGAGTAATATAAATGTACGTGCTTAATTAAAACATAAAGTGTTTTAATAAATTATACGTTAGATGTGTAAGTGAGTGCGTGTGCTTGTGTGTGCATGTGTGTGGTGTGGTGTAGTGTGTGTGTGTGTCGGGTGTGTGTGTGTTGGTATTGTTTCTAAATAATAATACAATAGGCATGAAGTAAAACATCAACTAAAGTAAATAAAAATAATAAAATAATAATAAAATAAAATATAAATAAAAATAATAATAAAATAATAAAAAAATAAAAATTAATAATTAAAAATAAAAATAAAATAAATAAAAAGTATTAAAACAAAAATTAAAAAACATACTATGTTAATAAAATATATGAGTTAAATTAGTAAAACATATGAGTTAAAGCAGGTAGAAAACATGAGTTAAAGCAGTAAATTTAAAAAACATTGAGTTAAAGCAGGTTAAAGACATGAGTATTAAAGCAGAATACAAACAGTAAAACAGAAAGCATACATAATCCCCTTGTTGCTAAATAACTATTAACAACCATCTATATTGAGTTATACTGAGCTTTACGCCTTAAGGTAAATGTAATGTTAAATAAAAAATATGTAGAGAGTAAAGCAGAGTAAAATAGTATAAAGTTAAGAGCAAGAATAAAACATCGAGTGTAAAAGCAAAATAAAAAATCATAGAGTGTAAAGCAGTTAATAAAAAGCAGTAAAAAGCAAAGGTTAAAACAAAAAGCATAAACGATACATAACCCTAAAGGCTGTTAAGAGATAACACCTCTAAATTAGATAAACTTAAGAATTTACTGCATTTAAGAACGTATGTAATGTTCAATAAAATATGTGAGTGAAAAAGCAGAATAAAAACATAAAATAAGTATAAGACAGTCAAAACCAATGAGAAAAGCAGCAATAACACATGAGTATAAAACAGTAAAACATGAGTTAAAAGCAGTAAAAATGAGTGTAAAAACACCAGTAAAGCAGTTAAAAAACAAAAAGCATACTAATCCCCCCGTAGGTGTGGTGAAAGGTAACACCTCTATTGATTTATACTGATTTAACTGCTAATTAAGAAGTCCTTAAAGTAGTATATTTTAATAAAAAATTTCTGTAAAAATGTAGTAAAGAAATAAAATGTTTATATATCAGGCACTTTGGTTTTTTTCTTCGATACATACCATTTCTTAAAAATTTACCTAAAAATTTAAAAAGTACATAATCCGTAAAAATATAAAAGATGTCGTGTAATGAAGGCATTAAAAGTGATTTAGAGATGAAATGATCTAATTATTAAAAAAAAAAGATTTACACAGTAGGAAATAAAACATGCAATGACTCAAAATGAGATAACTTTGAAAAGAAAATTACAATATTAGACAGTAGAATCATTATCATGAAATGCACATAATTATCGAAATATCGCGCAGGTACGAAGGTCAGCACCAAAACTGCGGGTAGCGGTGTTCGACTGAAGACCTAATTTGTGCAGGAGGAAAGCGCGATGCGGCCACCCTAAAGGTGTTCACAATTAAATGAGCCAATAGGGAAAGACAATCAATATTAGCCTCTCTTTCTAAATGAATGATAGTTAACAGAAGGTTTAGAAAAGGTTAGAAAAAGAGCCAATAACATCATAGTAGGATACAGGCCTAGCAACTAAACTATAAAATACATACCACCAAAATCCGCAACACGTGTCTATGGAGCCTACAGTGTAAGTGTAACAATATGAGAAGTGAGGATGTACAAAGTATATCACCTCGGGCTAGTGTAGCTAGTCATCAATGGAAAGATCGACCATGCAATGATGATACTATAATGAACAAATAAGATAGTGCTCAGTCGAAACTGTAATAAGTCGAAGATCAGTACTATGTAGATTGTAAGGAGAAATAGTAATGAAAGCTCTTTGACAAATCTGGAAAATGTGTAGTTTATGTCAGGTAGAATCTGAAGAGAATATAAAATGGTGAGTAAAGTAAGTAAATCTGTGTGAGTGTGGAAGTAAATCTGTGTGTGAGTAAGTAAATCTGGAAAAAAAAAAAAAAAAAGAAAAAAAAAAATAGTGTAAGTGTAAGCTGAAACTTGTGTAACAAAGACACCAAACCCACATAGTGAGTAAAGTAAAAATCTGTGTGAAAGTGTAAGTAAATCTGTGTGTGTGTAAGGAAATCTGCTGTGTGTTGTAGAGTAAATACTGTGATGATAAGATGATAAGTATAGAATCTGTGATATAATAAAAAAATATAAATTAAGATAAAATATATATAATAAAATAATATAAATAAATAAATATAAATAAATATATAATATAATAATATATAAATTAAAGGAAATAAATACATCCAGTAAATAATAAATAATAAATAATAAAAAATAAAATAATAATATAATAACTAATAAATATTAATGTATATAAAAATAAAAGGAAATAGAAAATACTAAATAACCCTAAAGGGAATACATCCAATGTAAGTGAATATACGTACTAAACAACATAAAATAAGAATATATAATTAAACAACATAAAATAAACAAAATATAAATAATACATAAAAAAGTATATCCAACGCTGAAGACTTTCACTATGTGACTAGTAAAATGGAATCGGCAACACAGTGTACTCTCATCTCTCTCTCGTCTCTCTCCTCTCTCCATCTCCTCCTCTCTCTTCTCATCTAACTCTCATCTCCACTAACATCTCTCTGCAAGCATCACTTTACATGTTAGATGTGCAAACATTGAGCCCATAGTTTGTTTGCGGTTTGAACTGAGACAGTAAAAAGCCAGCCACGTGGTTTAGATACTCGATACGAGCAGAAGTCCACAAAAAAACCAAAGGGGAATACCAAAAAAATGAAAAAGAAAAATAGTTATAAAATCCTCAAATTTAGTTATTACTTCAGAGATGATGACAGTATTTAGAGATCTATGATGCATGATATCAAAGAAAAAATAAATTCGAAATAAAAACCACTAGTTAGAAGACCTAATTAAAATATGCCAGACACCTAAAATAAGTAGCAAGTACCACAATTATATCCGGAGTATACTATTCAAATCAGTCGGGGAGTTAAAAGGTAAATGCTTCGAAAATTGTCCAAGAACACGCAAAGTGCCAGCATGTCTTCTCTCTTTCTCACCCCATCTCGCTCTCTCGCTCTCTCACTCTCTCACTCTCTCTCTCTCAATCTCTCGTCCTAGGGGTAGTTAGGAAATAAACATAACCAATAAAATAAATATAATTAAGATTTATTATATACATATAGAGATATAAAATAAAATGTTTAAAAAATTAAATTAAATAAATTAAAACAATATAATGATTTATAATAAGATGATTATAAAAATCCTATATAATATATAAATTATATAAATATTTATAGATAATAGTTAAAATAAAAAAATAGGAGTAGCATAGGCACCAATAAATATACCCTCAGGGCACAGATAAAATTGTATAAGTGATAGTATTCAACTCCATAAGTAAAAAATAAAATATAAAAATATATACAAGCGGCGGGTATCAGAAATCCAATATATCAGGCCGACGAAAATGTCGGGAAAAACGAGTCAAATATATATATTATACATGTAATAAGGGTGAAAAGTAAATAACTAGTAGTTATGATAGGGATTAAAGTGTGCCCGGGGTAGGTGGATGGAAAAAGATGCACCAATATTTAGCCTACCCCCAATCATATAAAAGTATAAATATAATATATATATAATAATAATATTATAATATTAATTAATATATATAAATAAAGTATATATATATATAATAAAGAATATATATATATCAGTAAATAAGATAGTGATTATATGAAAAATGTTTGATATAAAATTTAGAATATATATAGTATATATATTATATACTAATTAATATATATATATGATATATAAATAAAGTATATAGATATAATATATATAGATATTATATATATTATATAAAGATATATAAAATATTAATATATATATATATATATATAATAATAATATCTAATATATATAGTATATATAATATTATAAATATATATATAATATAGTATAATATATAAATAAATACTAATATATAAAAAAAATAATAAATATTATAATATAATACCTATATATATATAAATATATTATATATATAAATTTATTATATATATATATATATAATATTATAATTATTATTATTATTATTATTATTATTATTTTTATTATGTAATTATTATATTATTAATTTAATATTATTATTATTAGTATTATTATAAAATTATATTATTATTATTATTATTATTATTAATTATATATTATTATTATATATTATTCATTATTAATATATATTATAAATTTATTATAATTATATTTATTATATTATATATATAATTAAATATTAATTATATATATATATTATTAATTATTATTATTTCATATAATTATTATTAATTATTTATTATTTATTAAATATTATGATATTAATTATTAATATTTATTATTATTTTTATTGATATATATTATTATTGATTTATATATTATTATTATTGATTATTTATTATTATATATTAAATATATTATTGATGAGTATTTTAATGGTTGCAGTAATATTAGTACTTATTATTATATTTCTTATTATTTTTTATATTATTAATATTATTGTTATTATTATTTTATTAGTTATTTTTATTATTATTATTATTATTCATTATTATTATTATCTATTGAATAGTTTACATTGAATATTCATATTATCGGTCGAGCGGCTGTCGCACCTGCGAAGGGTAAGCAAAGGGCTTTCGAACTAAGACTTGTGCGGGAGGGCGCGTGCGGCAGCACCCTAGCGAAATAGTCAATTTAATGAACCTATGGAGGAAAGAGAACATCAATAAAATTAGCATACTGTTCTAATAGAAGAGAGAGGTAAGAAAAAGGCTAATAGAAAGGTTAGAAAATGACTTAAAACTCATAAGTAGGAAACGTATAGGACCTACAATACTGAATATAAGAATATACAACCAATATCAAGACAAAGTAGAATTTCTATGTGGGTAAGCTGTAAAGTGTCTAATGGACGTTGAAGATGATAAGAAATGAAAATATATGGGCTAGTGCCTGAAGTGTCTGTGGAAAATATGGGTGCACATGCCATGTGCCTAAAAGGTGATAATAAAAATAGAACTCCAGTGATATGTGGTGTATAGAATAGACAAATAGCGTAGCCTGGATGTTCAAGACCAAGATCCTTCCCGTCGTGCCTGCGCCAGTCGTGAAGTGAAAATCTTTGATTAGTGTGTAAGATTATGTACAGCTTAAATCTTGATAGTGAGTGTTCAATAAAGCTGAAAATTGTAAGAAAATCTGTGTGTGTTGAGATACACTAAAATCTGAAGAAAGAAGATTATATGAGTGGTAAACGTAAATCTGTGTGTGTAAGAAATCTGGTGTGTAAGTATAAATCTGTGCGAAATTGTGTAAGATAAAAATCTGATGAAGTAAGTATAATATATAGAAGAATAATATATATAACATAGTAATATAGTACAATGTATATAGTATATTAATATTAAATAATAACTGAATAAATAGTATATAGAATAATGAATATATAGATATAATAGAAGATATATTGTATAGAATATATATATAGTAAGATATAAATAAGATAATTATAATAAGATAATATATAAAAGATAGAAATAATAGTATAAATAATATATATAGTAATATATATAAATATATAATATAGATATGATATAATATTATATATAATAAGGATATATGATCATATAATATAGAATATATTGCGTCCACGTGACGCTATAAGAAGCATAGGTAGTGAATAGTTGGATCGGGAACCAGCGTGAGAATGAGAGGAGTACTCCTCTACTCATCTACCTCTCTAGATCTTCGTCTCGTCTCTACTCTCTCTTTACTCTCTCATCTCGTCTCTCATGATCTACCCTCAGTCTCTCTCTCTGCTCTGCTCTCTTCTTCTCTCTCTACTCTACTCTCACTCTCATCTCGTGCTTCTCCGTACTCTACATCACTCTCGCCGCT
>JABUQX010070827.1:10000-22500 GCA_015478945.1 Trachelipus rathkii | reverse complement strand
GAAAGTTTACAAATTTTACCTTCCGACTCCTTTTATGCGAAAGACAATTTACTTTTATGGTAAAGTTATAAAATGATATATATATATATATATATATATATATATATATATATAATTTATATATATATATATATATATATATATATAAATATAAAAATACATATATATATTAAAATATATATATATATATATACTTACAATATATATATATATATATTATAATATCTATTAGTATATATATTTATATAATAATATATATATATATCATATTATAATAATTTACTATATATATTCCCACTTATAAATTGTTATTAATATATATTATACACCGTTATACATATATAATTCTATAAGTTTACCATAAAAAATAAATTTTATTGGCCAAAAATGACAGTCGGAAGTCAAATTTGTAAGTTCTGGCAATCAACGCAAAGAAATAGAATCTGTCAGTCTAAGTACAATTACGCCTATATATATATATATATATATATATATATATATATATATATATATAATATTATATATATATAATATATACTATATATATATATTATATATATATAGGAACTTGTGCTTTAAAAGGTAGTTAACAGATATATATCGAACGAAACAATGTAATCATTTTTTTTTTCTATTATTTTCAAGGCAACTAGGGCGACAAGGGTTGCCAATGACAGTTTATTCTTATATTTTTTTTTTAAACTAAAGGAATACCAAAGGGTAAATCAAGGACAAAGAGTTTTGAAAGAGTCAGGGTCTCTCGGCCCTCAGCGGGGGACGACGGGGGGGACTTCGTCCCCCCTCTGTCCCTCCGTCGGCTCGAGCCCCTTAAAAATATATAAAAAAAACAATAAAAAAAAATTAACATAAAAATTAACATGATAAAAAAAAGCAACTTGTGGAAACTTTTGCGATGTTTCTATTGGAGTTTTAGCTAACACGTCACACTGCTGGGCTGCATGAGCAGATTTCCGCGATTGTCGATAATATGCCATTTTATGTAACTTCCTTTTAAAGGAAGTGCCTTATATACTAGTATACTATATACTAATAATATATATATAAATAATATATATATATATAGCTATATAATATGATATATAATATATATATATTATATATAATATATATACTATAATTATATATATATATTAAATCTATATATGTAAAGGGCTAACCCCCTCATACTATAGATAATTAGTAATACCTATTGTAATGATAAGAATATCTTCGCTCTTCTATAAGTCATGTTGTTGGGGGGGGGGAGAAAAAATCTGTAACGAACGCATAATTTAGATTTTAAATCTTGTAAAGGCCAATCGCAAAAGCGACGCCTAGGAAAGGTTCTTAGGGTTAAAGAATCTTGGGAATAAAAAGCAGTCTGTGTCTTGAGTTAGAGAAGAGAAGACACGTGTGAGGGTGTCGGCACGGCAAGCCGGCACCTTCAAATTATATTAAACATTCCTTAATATACCGATTTTAATTGTGAACTTTTACTGTGATTCGTGAGAGACAATATTAATTGATCGAAGCCCCATGTTATAGAAGAAGGGGCAATTAAGAAAGACTTGGCGCAATAAAAAAGCAGCTAATTATAATTCGATGAACCTGTCTCCATACCCATAACGATCGATTCCTGAAATTGTATGTTATCATCATAAAATCATGACAATTGCTTGATGCAACCACTAAATTAAACTCAGCACTATTAAGAACAAACAACAATTATAAAGAACGTAAAAATCACTCAACTCAACACCTCTATATCTTCCTATAAACCGAGTCGAACAAGTCTAACCATCAACAAACTCACATATGGCAACACACCCAGCGAGCTAGGCCTCTACAACACTCACACTCCACAAACCTACTCAAACAGTTAACCAAATGACTCTTATTTAAACCAGCATCCCCGTTTGAGAAGCGACACAATGAATACCACCCAACAAGATAATTCCTAACAAACAGAGTAACATTAAAATAAATAATGCAATATAAGCGAAAAACAAGAGATGACACAAGATTCAAATCCAATCCAGAAAAGAACCAACAACAAAAATTAAAAAAACACCCCAAACCACACAGGAGAGACGAACCACTCTTATAGCAGAGTCACTAAAAAGAATATAACCCACTAACGTGAAAAAAATCTCACTAATACTTCGGCAATCACCATAAATAGAAAAGAAGTGAGGAGAAGAACGGGGCTCACACCCATCTCCCTCCCACATCCCACAGCCCCCAACTTTGACCATGCACCCACACACAACGGCGCGAGAAACACCAACATGTACACACACCACCACGCAATAACACCAACAACAACACGCAACCAACCAACCAAAAAACACACACAAAACCACCACCCCTTCCTGCCAAAACCAACAACAAACCACACGATACTCAAAACAAACCCAACGAAACACACCAATAGGTCAAAATTACGTTAAAGAAAAAGAAAGGCAACCGAAAAAACACAGAAACAAAAATTTTTGAAAACCCAAAAACAGTAAACAGATACAACATATCTATATGTGTGAATTTGCACACTATACTATAACATACATACAGTAGAACAAAACACAACACCAACAATTCAAACAAATACACAACAAATTAATCTAATACATACACGATTAGTAATAAAGTACATAACAATTAATAATAAATAATCTAAATAATAATCAAATACATCACACTTAACATAAACTCATAGAATACACGTAAATATAAGAGTAAATAATCAATACATAAAATCAATACAAATAACAATATAATATCCAATAACACAAATAATCAATAATAATAAATAAATCCGACTAAATATGACTGTGAAAGTCCAAACGCACTGTGCAGCCTAACATAGGAAAGGACTTTTACAGTGATCTTTAGTTCGGATAAAGAATAAATGGACAGGTATTATTCCGCTTAGAATCCTTAGCATGTACAATTTAAATTTAAAAAATAAACAACACAAAATTACTTATCTGAGGTTGTGAACTGTATTCCGCCAAAAGAGCCACGGCAGATTGACAAAAAAAAAATAGACATGGTAAATGTAATAAAACAAAACAAAAAAGAAAATAATAATAACTAAATTTTGCATTGCCGGGTAATTTAAATATTTAATAAGGGTTTGTGTATAACAATTAGCACGAGAGAGAGATGGAAACATCATTTGTTTTCCTCTGTCTCAACACAAACAACGTAAAACCTGAAACATCTGTCCAAATCTCCTCACCTAACATTCAAAGAAAAGCGAGTGAACAGACACATGAACAGCGTGTAACACGCAGGAGAAGCAATCTCCGTAGAAATTGCTATAAAACAGTAAAACTCTATGAAACCATCCATTCGTAAACACACCGTACTAAAACTCAACAAAAAAAAAAAGACACGACCGTGAATAATTGAATGACTCAAATCTCAAAATCATACATAACTAATCAGAATATATTATATATATATGTCAATGTCAAAGTGTGTGTGATATAGTATCTATATATATATATATATATATATATATATATACTTATATTATATAGAATCATCAATAACAAATATCTATCCCGCTGATCTAATATGCACAAGTGACAAATAAAAAAAAAAAAAATAATAATAAATGGTTTATATTACAAATAATCGCTCCTATCTACAAACCATAATAAAAAAACAAAAAAACAAAAAAAAAAAAAAAAAACAAAAACCTTTTCTGATTAAATAATTGGATAAACAAAATTGAAGGAGTTATTAATACTAAATTGAATGTTAAAAAAAAAAAAAAAAAAGGGAAAGTTGAGACCAGGAAATTAAACAATTGAGGAATCTAACATACTATCAATTATAAATACAAGTAAACGGTTACTTTTAATTGATGATTTTTGTACTTATTTTAGATAAAAAAAAATAATAATAATTAAATAGAATCAATTTTGACGTTAAAAAATATTATAATGAAATCAATACAGTTCTCAACAGCACCTCACACACTACTAAAGAATATACACAGAGAGAAGAACACACACACCAGTAAGAAGAAGAGGGGCCTAATCTCGCGAGAGAGATTCGATAACAAGATAATTATACTGACTGCTATATATTCATCAATTTAAAAGTCGCGCACTATAACACAGTCCTCGCACTATATATACTTCAAGTATGCGATGTGTCATAAGAACTCTAGGACGTACCGTGGAGAAAAAGTATATCAACCACGAACCCGCTATGTATATATAAACATATTTAAATGCCCTTGTAACAAGGCAATTCGCCAAAAGCCACCACTAGGCACAAGAGGCTACTTAGGAGTCTAAAACAGACCATCCCTGGACACTTTAAAAACAAGACACCAAAGCATACGCAATCATGCTGAGTGAAAGAATCACAAGAGAACACAAGCACACATCTGCTGTTCACGCGAGCAAACTTACACTGTGTTACGAGAGTCGCCGGAGAACATGGTCACGCACTTGGCACCTTCAAATAACACACTTAAACATTCGCATAAATCAAATCGACAACTAATTTTCAAAGTCTGCTAGAACTATTTACTCTGTGATCTCTCCTCGTCGCAGTAGCACACTTAATATCAACCTCGAGCCAACGCCTATGTTATAGAACAAAGACACCAGACGCAACATATCAAAAAAAGACTTAGACGCAAAATAAAAGCCCAAAGACATAATTATCCCACACTACGAATATACCCTGTCTCCAACAACACAATAACGATCATCCCACTATGAAATTGCTTAATGATTTACCATTACAATCATAACACAATCATTTGACAATATGCCCCTTCGAGAGCGATGCACAACACTAAATAAACTAGCCATTAAGACAAATAAAAAAACTAAGAAGATCAATAATAACATCTTTTTACTACTTCCTAGTCGTCTATACTAAACTCACATCACACAATCTGCAAACCCACACCCACGAGGAGCGTCATGAAGACTAATACATAAAGTCGACTCGTAACTATCAGCCACGAGAGACACAAAAGCTGACAATCACACACCAGCAACTCTAACAAAACCCTCTAATATAATACCTACACTAAAACATACACCAACTACCCTAATATAATAATAAACAAAACTACACTAAACATACAGCACAAAACCATACACAAAAATACAACTATACAAAATCAACTAATAATAATAAACAAAAACTCACAATACATACATATACCTCAGCCCACAAACACACATATAAAAAACCTAACACAACCACATATCAAGAGCACTGAGTGGACACTAACATAATATAACATACACAATAACTATATACACAAATAAATATATATATATATATATATATATATTTATGGATTAAAGTCTACCTATTGACCTTTTGATCTAAAGTAAATTTTTAAATTTGTAACCTTATTATAAATTAAACTACATATAAAACTATAATAATACAAATTCTCATAGGGAAATTATATTTTGAAGTTATAATTAAAAAAAAAAAATAATAAACAATATTCATGGGTTTATTGTATGGACGCGAGTAATTTTAGACTTTTTACCCAATGTAGACTCATATCTTTTTTCAGTTGTTCCCTTAAACTTGGTTCGTTAGGTTGTGTTTCGTTTTAGTCTCAAAAATGCAGTTTTATTAAATGAAAATGATATAAAATTATTAGCGTATTTGCAAATAAAATTAATACAAATAAAAACACTGTTATAAAAATAAGTGTAAGATAATTTATTCAATTAGAAGATTGTTATAAGTTTTTAATTATAAGTGTTTCGACGTCATTGCAAACCCACTCGACGCCCGCCATTATGTTTTGTCGATGGACCTTTTTACGGTAATAGTTACACAAAAAAATAGTATATATCTCTATATAACATAAATAGATTTTATAGTTTTTAATTTAAGTTGTATATATATATATATATATATATATATATATATATATATATATATATATTATATATATATATAATATATAATAATATATAATTATTATATAATAATATATATATATATTATATATAAATATATATAATATATATATATATATATTTATATATATATATATATATATATATATATATATATATATTATATATATATATATATATACTATATATATATAATATAATAATATATATATAATATATATATATATATATATATATATATATATATATATATTATTTGTTAAGATATTACACGGCAAAATAGGGGGCTCGAGCCGGCGGGGGACAGAGGGGGACGATTTCCATTACCCCGTAGGGAGGCGGAGGAACCCCCGCGGACAACCCAAATCCAAAGAGCGGGGGTTCCGGAAACCCTCCCCGGAGGGGGAAATAGTCCTTACCCTGTCGTCCCCGGAAGGCCGAGAGACCCGACTCCTGCCATCTTTGCGGTTTACCCTTGGTATTCTTTAGTTAAAAAAAATAAAAAATTAAAAATAAAACTGACGGAGTCGTAAAACGTAACAGTCCTATAATATATTTGAATCCATCACAATCCCGTATAATGAAATCTATTTATGGTCGCATAAGATACCCTGTACTATTTTTTTTGGGCTAACGAGTACCGTTCAAGGCCACATTCTACGATTTCTCCATATATATATATTATATAATATAATATATATAAATATAATATATAATATATATATATATATATATAACATATATATATATATATTATATATATATATATATATATTATATATAATATATATTATATATATATATATATATATAATATTATATATATTATATTATATATATATAATATATATAATATATGGCTAATTAAAAAAATAATGAACACAATAACAATAAACAATCACATCAAAAAGTATAAATCATAAATGAAGAGGAAGCCTTAAGCTTAATGCTTATATCTTCCCTCTAATAAGTGAACCTTTGGCAAAAAAACAAGCTTTTTCACGCATGCGCGACCGAGTAAAATTGAGTCACTTTATGAACGTCAAGGCGACCTCTTACTTAGCTCTAATATTTATTTCAAACCGCATAGAAAAACTCAGTTTATAAATTCAGCAAGAAAGGATATTATCAGTTGCATCAGGTTTGGTAATATTTTTCAAATGTGTCAAATTCAAGTTGAAAAATGAAATTTAATTGGTTAATCTAACCTTATAAATAAATAAAATTAAATTTCATAACTATAAAAATATTTAAAAAAATAAATGCATCAGTCAGTTGCATGTTAAGGGTAAGCGGACTTGCCCACCTATCAGTACCATGAATGAAAGAATCTGATATATATATATATATATAAATATATATATATATATATATATATATATATATATATATATATATATATATATATATATATATATATATATATATATATATATATATATATATATATATATATATATATATATAATGTCTTTATGTGTATGCGTTTGTGTGTGTGAGAGGTGTATTTGTGTGTGTGTTATAGTTATATATGATGCCTGTGAACACATACAATACATATTCATAATACGCCTTATTAATATTCTGAAAGAGAAAATCTTGCGGCATATCTAAGCTTGCGAGAGTAAACATTCCTTGTATTAATTCAAGTCTGCACTTTTGACCGAGGATCAGAAAAGAACTTTAAAATATAATTTAGAATTCAGACTCGGAATTTACTAAGATATTCGTTGATATTGTACTTCTTATCAATTTGGTTTCCTGTTCGTGTTTTATTCGAGTTTGGTTTCGTTCTTGTATATAGATATATATATTATTATATATATATACTTATATATATATATATATTATATATTATAATATAATATATATATATATATTAATTATATATTATATATGATATATATATTATATATATATATAGAATATATATATATATACTATATATATTATTGTATGTAGCCTCCCACGGATCCGGTCGGAGGGAGCGGCGCCACCTGTACCCCAGGTCTTCCATTGAGTGATATTTTGGCTGGGGGAACTGCCATTTTTCTATTCATTCAACATGCACGTGAGTGGAGTGTTTATACTGACATACTGCCGTCATGTACTTTCACATCGTTTTCACCTACCCCTCTGTATCTACTACATGGGCTGAGTTTGTTTATAACATGACGTCTCTCGTAATACATACATAATTTTTGCGGGGGGGGGGGGATGGGGCATTCCGTGTTCTGTGCTATGAGAACGTATCCGCTCAGCAGCGGGGATGCGGCAGTGGCGGAATCATAGTATGAGGAGATGATGGGTTCTTGTCAGAGTATCAAGCATCGAAGCTGAAGGATAGGATGAAGATGTAAGATTTAACGGTGAGTGGTGCGTGATAACGGATACGATATATATATAATATGATTAAGTAATATATATATATGTCTAAGTTGACTATTATAATCTATCACTGAATTGTATGAGGGATGAGTCGCATGTCACTAGATAAGGGCTATGTATTACAGTAATGCAGGCAGCGTGCTTCTGCGAAGCTATATATTATATATTATATGATATATCTTATATATATTATAATATACTATATAATATATCATATACTCTATGCTATATATTGATAGGGATGTAATTTGTTGTTATATAGATATATGATAGAAGGATGACGTATCTATATATAACAATAGAACAGGTTTAATCAGATGATAATGTAATGACATATATATATAATATATTATATCTTATATTATATATATATTATAAATGATAAATAGATATGTTTTATATATATATATTTATTTATTATAATATTATTATATATATATTTAAAGTAGCACACAACACCGGTTTCTATAATTCACTGATAATACTAACTGCCAAAAAATTAACGAGGATGGGGTGTGGATTGTGTGGAGATTGCGCGAATTGCGTGCACGCGTACAGATGCTCATTGGTCTGTCGCCGATCACCCTAATTTGATATGTATATGCTGATGAGATTGATGGTTGCAGAACGCTATTAATTGGTGGGTTGAGCATAGGAGGATGAAACTCTGAGTGGTATGTATACTCAATTCTGATCGTAAAGATAGTATAATATAAGCGTATAACTTATGAGCCTGGGCATGCTCTCGCTCTCACTGGTTTGAGCCCTACCACTCTGATATCTCGAGCTCTCGGCAATGCAGCCTCAGGAGCGTGTATGGAGATATATACGGGGCAGATCGAACAAAGAGCTCACACTACATAAATACTATTTTAATCCTCCCTCGCAGGTGGGGGCAGACTCGGCGACTTTTGGGAGTCAAGGACATGTGTATCACGTATTCTATCATCTATAGTGGAATGCGCGGCTAAATAAGAGAGAGTCAGTTATAAGACGACTGTGTAGATGTAATATAAATAATAGGATATATATAAGTGAATAATTGTATAGAGTGATCATTATATATAAATAGCATAATAGTTCTGAGATGATTACCGACATAGTGGTGCGTTAATAGACTATGTAGCGGTAGTTTAATCGCTTGAGGTCGAGGATAGAGCTTACCCAGGTAAGTATGTTTGTTTCTAGATTATTCTATATCACGCTGACAGTATAACGTATCGTCGTATATATGGTATAAATATATATATCTTATTATATATATTATATTATATATATCTATATAATATATATATATTTATATATATCTATATTATATTATATTAATATATTTATATATTTAATAGTATATATATTATATATATATATAAATATATATATATATTATTAATATATTATATTATATATATATATATTATATATATATTATATATATATATTATATAATATATATATTATATATAATATATATTTATTATGTGTGTGTGATTTCGTTCGAAGGCTCACTGATAAGCCCCGACTTAAATTTCTACTCGATTTCCTTTTTTAATTAGCGATTGGTGCCAACTGTTATTTTCTCTGAGTCAAAAAAATGTTTCCTTTTCTATATGGCAGGCAGTTCCATATTTGCCGACCGACTCAATTAGCAGTCATTTTTTTTTAAAAGAATCCATTTTAAACTCAATACAAATACAATTTTTAACTTTATTAATAATATATATAATATTTAATTTTATGCCTATTGATTATCTCTTATACCGAATTATTTACTTCAATAATATTGACTATTCTTCGACAGAGTGATACTACCGTTGAGTAGACTCTTCTAGGCTTGTTAAGCTATTTGCCTCGGCAAGACCCAGTAGTTTTTATTTTCCAATGTTTAATGAGAAATTAGTATTAATCGCTTTTCATTATAGTATATAATATTAATTTATTCTGATTTTGTGCGCCTTTTATAAATTGAGCTCTACTTTTATATACGGGGATTTGAATTGGTATTTCGATTTAAGTTCTTCATTAAATTTTTTTTTCCTGGTGTAGGGCGTGTAGGACTATAATATATAATTATATATATATATTATATATATATTATATATTATATATATATATTATATACTATTATATTATATTTATATATATATTAATTTATATATATATATATATTTATATATATATATTTTATTATTATATATTATATATATTATATTTATATATATTTTTATATATTTATGGTATATATGATTTGCTTCAAGGAGATTTGTGAACACGGAGCGCACTGATTAATATCAATATATATATTGTATATATATATATTACTTTATTTATATTATATATATATATATATATATATTATATATATCTTATATATATATAATATTATATATATTATGTATATATAATATTATTCTATATATATATAATTATATTGGTATATTATATTATATATATATATATATATATTATATATATTATATATTATATATATATATATATAAGTGTTCATTAATGTTTCGAGACAAATTAAAAGTGATACGCTAGCAATGCTAATTAGTTTATTTCATTTATTTGTTGTTGGTTTCAATGAATACAGGGATTTATCATGTGATGTGACTAATGTGGTTCATTCGACGTTAATATAATAGCTGAATAATTTTATTTTTTAATATATATATAAACAGATATCAGTTTATATATATATACAATTTTTTTATTATCCTATATATTTTGTAAGTTATATATATATTAATAATATTATATATATATATATAATATAACAATAATAATTTATTTTTATATATATATATTATATATATAATAATATATATATATATATTGATATATATATATTATTATATTATATATATATATATATATTATATATATATATATATATATTATATATATATTATATATATATACATTATATAGATTATTACATATATATATTATATATATATATATATTATAATATTATATATATATATATATATATATATACTAATATATATATATATATATAATATAATATATATAATATAATATATATTATTATATTGAAATAAATGAATTCCATGAGTTCTTGTTAAAACCTGTCGTATACTTTATTTATTGTTGAGGTTTCACTAGTAGAAAAATTACAGGTGTGGTAATTAAATTATATATATTTATTTATATATATATTATATATATATATATAGATATATAATATATATTATTATTGAGTATATATATATAATATATATATATGTAATTATAATATATATATGTATTATATTATTTATATAAATTATATATATATAGATAGATAGAGACAGTTGAGGAGAATAATAAATGTGTGATTTTCGCATAAGTAATAACTTAAAATTAGTATACAAACATGTGCAATCAATTTGATCATCACATTGGAGCAATCTGGTTTTGTATGAATGATCCATGTGTTTAATTGACAGGTATGTATGTTTTCAAAATAGTAACTTTTACAAAGATGCGATTTAATAAAGACATTGCTCCTTAAACAATTATACCTCAATTTAAAAATTAAACTTCTTAGACTTCTGAAAGTTTTAAAAATGTGTAAGAAATTATATTTACACCATTGGATTAAACACTTTTTTTTTTTAATTATTTCGAAATAGCTCCCATTATTATTATCTGATTATCTCATTATTATTATTATCTAATTATTATTATTATTATTATTATTATTCCTATTTTATTATTTTATTAATTAATATTTATTTTATTATTACTTATTTTATTAATTATTACATTCATTCATTACTTAATATAATTAAACAGTAAACATTTTTCTCGAACAGATTATATTATATATATATATTCTATCTATCTATCTATTAAAACTCATTATTTTATTTTATTATTATTTTCTTATTATTATTATCTTTTATTAACTATATTATTATATATATATATCAAATATATATTATTATTTTATTTTATCTCATATATCATAAATTATACTTTATTAATTATTCATTATCTATACTACTATATCATTTTATTATTATTCACTTAATTATTATTATTCATTATTATATTATTTATTATTATTATTATTATTATTTATTAATTATTATTATTATTATTATTATTATTATATATATATAATAATAATTATATAATAATATATTATATATATATTTCATTATATTCTATTATTCATTATTA
>JABUQX010070827.1:0-5000 GCA_015478945.1 Trachelipus rathkii | reverse complement strand
CTTAGTCGCTACATATTACTATTTCACCCATTCTTCACCGGATATTTTTCTTCCATCGAACGCGTGACATCGACATTAATTCACTTCCTCACTTTACATGCACAATTTCCTTCAACGACAGAAAGAGAATCATGCCATAGGGCTTTCCCCTTCTTCATTTAATAATATACTATATCATAAATAATTCTTTCAGCGAATTACCCTCTCATGCTCCGACGAAGTCGCATCAAGCCTCAGCCGAGACCAACGAAAAGATCTATACACCGTTCACATCTCCTCAACTCGCTCATCCTTCTATTGCAACATGACTTTTTTTGCCAAATTCCAGCATTGAATTTTCTTCTTACATGTTTTTCCTCAATGTGCCTCGCATGAGACATTTAAATGAAGCTATTGAATTATTTTTTTGAAGATTTACTATAGATCCTCCTTTCGCCTTTAGAGCGCGGCAATAAAAGTTTCATTTTTCTGTGTTAGCAAACGCTCGAAGATATATAGATATAAATTAAATATATACAATTCCAAATCTTCTATTTCGGACTTGCTCGTACTCTTTTCAGAAATGAACTTGGAATCCGTAAAACCAAAGCTCTTACGTAAGCACATTCCTCACTCGACCTTTATTTCTTCGGCTATTGAGCTCAATCCTCAGCTTCGGTTACAAACCCATCCGACCGGCTCTCATCCATTCTTTTATTGCGAAGAAGAGACTAAAAATGAGATTAATAACAAAATAAGGCTCCCTCAAACGAGCCTTGATGCTGTATAGATTATATATAAATAATCCCTCGTCCATTTGAAAGAAACAGCAAAGCATTCATTCTAAAATGAGTAATGAAATAGATGCTTAAGATCCTTACATCATTGTTAATCCCTTGCTACCCACATGACACCTTTGTTAACCACGCTCTACTTTCGACTAAACCGTCTCATCATCCCAAAAGACTTTACCATTTCAGAGAGCTCTGATCCCTTTTGATCTCTTATTTTTATTCTTCTGGCCCGGATAGCTTGTAGTTAAAACACGTCCGCAAGTTTCAAGCTTTATCAAGACAAATAAAATAATATATAATATTTAATGATTATACATAACATAAAAATTTATTATTAATTCCGCGGTGCTCATTAATTCGTACTGAAAATTGTCTACTTCCTATCACATATATCATATATAATATATAATATAATCACTATCTATAAAATATATATATATATATATATATATATAATATATATATTATTATATATTATATTATAATTATCTCCTCTACTTACTACTATATATTTATTATATATATATATAACCACTTATCTCTATCTTTATATTAATTCATTATTATTCTTACCTACTTATATACTTACTATTATACTACTATACTATATTACCTATCTACTACCTCCTATCATAACTCCTATCAACCATCATACTCAATCTATCACTCATAACTACTATATATTATTCTCACTACTCTCACCCTCCCCTACCTCCTTACTATACTACCTATACTCTACACCTGCTTACATGTATACCTATACCTATATACCTACCACTATCTTAACTTCCTTATATATTATATAATATATATTATATATATATATATATACTATATAATATATATATTTTATACTATATAATATATATAATAAATTTTACGTTTTAACTATACAAAGCAGTAAATAGTTAACAAAACATCTTTCACCTCACCCACCTATACATGATCTAATTGATCTATTAACTATTTATCTAGTCACGGCATATTTTTTTAATTGGTATGTAAAATACCATAACAGTAATAGTAAATCAACTATCTATTCACTACTATACGATCTATGATTCTATTGATCTTTGATTTAAGGCATATTTTGAGTTAAAATTGTTATGTTTTTCATACCCTACTATGTTAATAGTAATCATATTATACCATCCCTAACTAACTGATCTATTGAATCTATTGACTAATGATTTGATTCAAAAGCATATTTTTTTATTAAGAATTGTTATGTTTTAACATACGACTAAATTCAGTTAAATCAGTATATCAACTACCTCTCTCCGTCACCCTCCTACCAGTATGAAATTTTTGATCTATGGATTCAAGGCATTTTTTTTTCTTTTTAGTATACAAAAAAATTAAATCAAGTTCTTTGATATATTAATATTATAATATATATCTATAATATTTATATTTTAGTTAATATTAATTATATATATAATATTATATATATATTATATATATTTATATAATATATATATATATATATATATAATTTATATTATATATATTATATATATTATTATATTTATATATATATTATATATATATTATATTAATTATATATATATTATATAATATAATAATATATATATATATTATATATATATATATATATATATATATTTGATGAATGATATCTTAACAGAGGAACAGGGTCAAGGATCAAAATCAGTCATGCGAATATAAACGAAGAAGAGGCAGAGCATGCTTTTAATAAAAGACACGCTTCAGAAATCGTCTATGTCAGGCCCGGTCCATCTAATGCAGATGATGATCCTGATGATGGGGCGGAAGCCAATACAATTGTATGTCGATGATAATAACCCTGTCCCTATATTTTAGAGACTGTCCTCTTCGACTGCTATGGTGAGTCCGTAGTTTTTAGTTATTTAACTATGAATTATGGATTCTGACTTAATACTAATGCTGTATGAATTTATAATATTCATGATTGATTTCCGTTTTTTTAGCAGAATAGTGGCGAAAATCGTCAGCAAACAGAAAGTTATACACTTGAACGGGAGGAGGAACGGAAAGGGGGATGGTAGGATTTTACGTGAATGGTTTAATGAGGTGAAATTAAAAGGGGCATTCGTTCTACCTTCTTCGGGATCTTGATGTTCAAAGTATACATTCAAGTGAACACTGACAGGGTGTTCGGGAACTAATGGATTTAGGGGACGGCGTTCATGAGGAAATTCACGATATTTATTATTATTGAAAAGGGATGTAGCGTCATAACAGTATGAGGTAAGGGTTTGGTTTACATTCTACGATAAAGATGGTAGATCGTATCATGTAAACATACCCTATGCTAAAATGAATATTTGGTTCATCATTTAACAAAAAGATTAGCGTCAGCTTTTCGGTCAGGGGATGAAGCTACTTTCAGCGACTTTGTAGCTGAGGTGAAAGTATTGCATAACCCCCAAGGTCAAGGTCCATTACTTCCAGGGAGGGTTGGTTTTGAGCATGGACATATTATCAAAAGACATATTAGATCCATCGACAACACTCGCGAAGTAGATAAGGTAGGTTGTGGGTTTAGAGCTATTGCTGATTGTCATAAACTTCTTACTATGAACCCCTCGATGAATATAGATAATGTAAACAGCTTTACAATTGCTATCTTAGGAAAGGATATTGCGGGGTGGTGTGGTCTAGAGTATACAGACCCATTATCCCCGGATAAGTTTTCTGTGATTGAACGAACATTAGCTTGTAGACTTTTCGTGTACAATAACGATCGTTATGGTGAGATTAACGTAATGTATAAGCCCCAAGAGAATGATAGAGATAAACCGCTTTATATAATATTTTTTGATGCTGCTACAACTCATTTTTACTATCCTTTCCCCAGACCTGATTCTATTAAATTATCTATTGGTAATGCTGAAGGCATTAAGTCCCCCGTATTCTGTCCTCAATGGTATAGTTTTGTAGATAATATGGCTGTACATTTAAGGGATGATTGTAAAGAGTATAGATGCGGTCAGTGCTTCACGCATAAATGTAAGGGTAATCTAAATAATCCTGTCCCACTTAGACACTGTAGTAAATGTAATAGAAAATTCTATAATGAATCGTGTTTTAAACTTCATCAAAAAAAGGTTTGCGTGAAAGTAAAAATATGTAAAGACTGTGGTACTTTGTATACAGCTGATAAGTATGGTAATAAACAGCATGATTGTAAGAATATAAAATGTTTCACGTGTGGCTCGAAGTATGATCCTAATGATGGTAGACATAAAAATATTCGAAATTTGATATATAAAACGAATTCGGAAAAGGAATAAATATAATTGTTAAAATATAAATGTATTTATTTATTTAAGTAAATATCTTCAAGAAATATAATAATTTTCCGAATCTCTTTTCAAAAAATATTTAATTGAATTAATAAATATGATATATAAAATATATATATATATTAATATAATAATTATATATATATATATATATATATAGTATATATATATAATATATATATATATATATTATATATATATATAAATTAATTAATATATATATATATGAAGCCTTGGATTCTTTTTTAGTGTTATGCTTTACTTCCCCTTTATTTTATTACAAATGTAGCACAAATTAAAAAAAATTGTTAGCCCTTTTTTTAAAATAAATTTTAAAAAGGAAAGCTTATTTTCGTCCCGACACGCGAGACCTCTTCAGGTTAAGGGACTGGATTTCTTTCTTGATCTTCATCAGTTCAAGAGTGTTTCAGTTGGTCTGCTTATTTTCTTGTGGTGTTGTTTGATATTTTGATGTTTCAGATTCTATTTTTGTATTATAAATTATTAACTTCACCGGGTTGCTATAGTCGTTTGTGTAATATTATATGTACAGATCAAGGTGTATCATGAGTGCGATGGTGTCGCTGTGTATGGTTGATTTTTAAGTCATCTTTATATTGTTTTTTGATATTATAGTGTTGGGCCAGGTGGTACTCCTATGCTTGTTTAGCTGATTTTATGCTGGCCTTGTGCAGGTCATCTTTATGTTGATTTTTTCTTCTTGTTGCTTACCTTAGGTTTCTACCTATATATATGTTTTATTGCAAGTATTGCAGGGGGATGTGATATATACAGCTTTTGGAGAGATTTTCTTTTTCGTTTTGGGTGTTTGAGAATGTTTTTTAAGGTCAAATGCGGAGAGTGCTTCAGGCTATAATGTACGGGTAATCTTTATATCCTGTCCCTGCTTAGACAC
>JABUQX010070826.1:17500-32403 GCA_015478945.1 Trachelipus rathkii | reverse complement strand
GGGTTCCACAGAAATTTAAATATATTCTTTGTGTCTGTGACCTCCTAATTTCACGCATGTAGGTATAGCATTGTTCGCGATATATTAGGGTTTTGACAAAGCTTTCTAATTTTAAGCGTGCTAGCGGCTTGCACGACCATGATGTTGTCATACTTAGGTGGAGGGGACTCGCGGCGAGTATGTGCTAGTCTTATGGTAATAAGATGAATTACTGTAAAAAGTCTAAACTAGATATCCACTTACAAAAGAGCTTCAAAAATATTTCTATTAATTTTCATTTTTGGAAAAAATTGCAGTATTTATGCATACCTTTTAAAACCTCTAGATTCCCTACTCTTAAAGTCTTGGAGCAGTGTTGTCAAACAGAAACATGATTTGTACAAATAACTTTGAATGTTTAAATTTATAAAAGTTTAGATGGCAAAGGTACTTCAGAGCAGTGACAGCGAGTACCATTATCGGGGTCAAGAAGGTGATATTTCTAATCCTTAATTTTTAAAAAATATATTTTTAAACAGAGTTTTATTGTTGTGTGGAGAGGTACTCTCTGTGGAAGTGGCAAAGACATCCTATCAGTGATGGCTTGAGACTACGAGCTAGTTTAAACTCCATGCGAGGGCTGAACTGCAGAGACGCGAAAACACACCCTATGTTTAAAAAATGTAGTTGTTGGTTTGGGACTCTAGCAACGTGAGCCACAGCCCTCTTCAAGACGAGTCGCATTATCATTTTTCAGAACATTGAGAGCAACACGCCAAGCATGCTTCTAAAAAAAATTATTTGCAATTAATAAGTTCAAATTTTTTATTCATTAAATACTTCATTAGTAGCCAATTTAAGTGCTACATTGTTAAGATATAGTAATACATCACAACAAGGATACAGGTGGTCGAAACCCTCTTTTTAAAAGTAGATTAGGACTATATAAAGAGATTAAACACTAGCACGCAATTCTCACTCATATCCCTTATCTAGAAGCGGCGTTCTTTACTGTACCTAATTCTCAATTGACCAGCTTACATGGTGGATTCCCAGAAGCTGAAGCGTTGCTCCGACGGACGAGAGCCGAAGACACCCGTCCAACACTAGAACAGAAATACCTCTCAGAATCTTTTTGTCGCAGAAACATACTAAAAATAAAGAAAAACAATTTATTTTTATTTTGTTTTTTTATTTTAATACGGAGTTATAAGTTATGTGATATACCCATCTGTTGCTGTTTTGCGTTCTCTCTCTTGTCTCTTAATATGCCATCCAACATAAGTCGCTCAGGGCACTTTTCGACTATGAAGTCAGCAAAGCCACCAAGCCTCTTCCTGCAACAAATCACTCATAGCACCTTCGTAAAACTAGGCCTCAAAAGCATTTTTAGTCGTCAGACATGCAGCAGCCCAAGGGGGCATCCTTTACCTCTGGCACCAAATCAATCCCTACCAGCATTTTCAGAGCACCGTGACCTTTTGGTCAAAGTTATATGTGTTCACATTTACAAGACTAATCGTAAGCCCTTGTATGTTATCCTATTAGTGTATTTTAAGTTATTAATTATTATATTTATTTTTTTATTAATTATTATTTATTATTATACTATTATTATTATAATTATATATTATTTATTATTTTATTTATTATTATTATTAATGTATATTCATTATATTATTATATTTATTAGATTATATATAATTATATATTTTATTATTTTTTATATTAATTGATTATTATATATTATTAATTATTATTCATTATTATTTTTATTATGTTGAATATTTTATTTATTAATTTTATTATTTTTTATTATTATAAATATTAATATACAGTAGTAGATAATGTATATATAATAATATAATATATATAGATTATATATAATATAGTATAGTATAGTTTAAATTTAGATAATTTATATAATTATATTATAATATATATATTATATATGAAATATATAATTACTATTATTATCAGTAATAATTAATATAATTATATATAATATAGATATGTATTAATATTTATATAATATATAGATAATATGTAATATATAATTATGTAATTATAGTATATGATATTATATATATATCATTATTTATTATATAATAATTATATATATATATATGTATATAATATTATATATATATTATATATATGTATATAATATATAAGTATTATAAATATTATATAAGATAGTTCAGTAAATGTTGATAGATGAATGAAAAATAAGAGTATTTTAAGAAATGTGTTGTCAATATGTACTATATACTATAGTATATATTATATATTATATATAACTATAGATTAAGATGACTATATTTTATTGAATTTATAGTATATAATTAATTATATTATAGTGCTATCCGCATATAATATATTAATTATAATTCTTAATTTTGATAAGTAATTTTAATATAGTATTATTGTGTTATATATAATTATAGATATAATTTATGTTAATATGTTAATATTATAATTTATATTTATATATATAATATTAGTAATACTCATTATAATTATATACAGTAATTATAAATATATATATTATGTTAATTTATATATATATTAATTTAACTAATATACTTTATTATAAAGCATAAAAAAAATACCTTTTTTTATTTTATAGGTATTATAGTGCTTTTGTTATTATATATATTTCTGGCTCATATACGTTAAGTCCATCGTAGCGTGGGGGTGTGGCATTATATGGAAAAAGCAGCTGGGAGTTTCTTTGCTAGACAGTATTCTCCGCATGGAAACTCTCAGGTATGTTGCCTTAAACTGGGCCTGATAGCAACTGTTCGCGGGTGCTGAATAGATGCTTTTGAAATTGTGTACCTTTTAGTAATTATAATCGAGATATATTGATATATATTTAATATAGTCATAGTTATAATTTTAGAACATTTATAACATAAGTAGTTAAACGTCATTCGGTGATATTTTAATCATTTATTTATTAATCATATATATCTACCTTTGATATATACGTAAGATACCACTGAATAATAATATTAGATATATATACTGAATATGAGATAGTTCAGTAATATTATATATGTAATATGATGAGATGATAAGAAGATTATTAATAAGTAGATGAGTAAATAGTAATAGAGATATTTAGTAGAGGTTAGTGATGATCTTAGTCTATTACTATTTTTGATTCCTAAGTTTATGTATTTTATATGTTAAATAGCTATTATGTATACAGTATGTAATGGATAACTAACGGTCTTCAGTTAATTGTAGTATGTAATAATAATGATATAGAGAGATGTATAAGTAGGTAATGTAAGTGAGGAGGGAGTTATAGAGTAGGTAAGTAATTAATGTAGTAAATGATATATTAGATGGAGATGAGAGTATTAGTTAGGTATATAGAAAGATGTGTGCTGGTAGATTTTAATTGTAGATATTAATAAGATGGGTGTGATATATATATGTTATGGTATTGGAATTTATATATCTTTATTATAACATGGAGTCAATGGTTCTTTCATCTAGACGTATTAGTATCCCATCCATACCACTTCTTCTCTCTTTTATATGTTCCTAAAATCTGCTTGAACATAGAGAGGTTTAAAGTGACTGTTTTGTGTAGATACTAGCACAGAGATACCACATCAAAAAAATTATTAATATAACTGCTATTAATTATATTAGAGATATATATATAATATATATATATATATAAATTATATAGATAGAGAGAAAGAGTGTTTAGGGACGTTGCTATATAATAATTTATTAATTTATTTCACTCCAATAATAATATATATATAAGTTAATATACTTATAAAATATGCTGATAGGATCATATAAATGCTCTAATTAAATCATTTGCGCATCTCTATCGGTAATATCTTTGAGCGTTAGAATTATTAATCCGCTCAAATTTTTTAGTATTGGTGTTAAATTGTTTATCTTTTAAAACGGTTCAATAAAAAATATTATGAACAAATGAAGCATAAAGTTTAGTGTTTCCGCCAAATACCTTAATCTAACGAATCCTCAAAATCGAACCTCCTAATCGCCTAACCCTAAACCTAATTACATAGACGTCATTTTCACTGTAAACATTCGTAAACCTACCTTAAAACGTCCATCAAATTACCATCATTAAAATAATAAAAAAATTTTAAATCAACAAAAGAAAATGGCCAAAAAATCTATAATGTCTAGGTCCTATAAAAAGACAAAAATTTTTTTTTCTTTATCCATTAATATAATTATAAAGATAAACCAATGATAAAAAAACAACTAAAATTAATAAACTTTGTATCAAAATATGTATGGCACCTAAAAGAATTCAATACATTGATGAATATTAGTTTATATATATATATATATAACCGTTATTTATGATATATAATTATAATATTATTATATAATATTAAATATGATATAGTGTACATAAACATATAAGAGAGAGAGCAGAGGTAGATAGATATAAATGAAATATGAAGACAATGTCTATTTACACATAATATAGGAGGATATATTTCGCGACATATGAAGTGCCCAGTAAATTAGGCTGATAGCTGACTAATAAACGGTAATTCGTATATATCTTAAGATATTTATTATATATAATTATATAAGTACGCACGATTTTATAAATCTAATATAACCTTAATTGTAATATTATATATATATTTTATTTTAATATTAGTATTATTATATAATATATATTATATATCATTAAATTATATCTATATTTAATTCTAAGTTAAGACTAATAAATGCTGATATCTATATTATCTAATTTACTGTATATATAATTAATTAATTATAATTATGAATATTAATCTATAATTATATATATTAACTATATAATATAATTATCTCACTGTTTTAATTTTATGAGCATGTTCAGATTATATACTAATATAATTTATTTAATTCAATATTATTATTAAATGTTTAAGTAATTATATGATTTAATCTAAATCATAGATAATATCCAAGCACAATGCAAGCATTAGTGTCTCTAAATAATTAATCAAATTACAAAAAAAGTGAAATAATTTAATAAATTATATAGCTTTATTTTAAATAGCATCTGAAACATCGAACTGCTTTACATAGTATTAGTGAATATAGGTAATAGAAATATCAAGATATTCGCAAGTATATTTTATCCTATTATTTCGTCATGTATTACATAAAATACTTATTCTATGTGCTATAATATTGCTAATCATTAGCACACAGAGTAATAAATAAAAGTAAGTGTTTTTCATAATAAATATAGTTATCACATCTTAAGGTATTATGATTATATAGAGTTTACTAGTCATAATCATCATTTACACATAATAATAGTAAGAGTCTACGTATTTAGTTATTACTTCATCGATATTAGATCACTAATTAACGTAGGTTACTAATGAGATTATGATTTAATCACCCTTAACCAATAGTCATATTATATGATATAAGAGTTATATAAGACTTAATAACACTAAGAATCATTAGCTATTGTAAAAATAAAATAATTCTAAAAAGGACCTAAAGTGTGTACCCAAAAGATAATCATAATGTAAGTTACCCTACTTTAAATCTTCATGGATATTAAGCCATACAGTGAAATACGTTCTTCATGTGCCAAAGTGTGATCTGCTGATACCTTGACGATAATTAAAAAGTGATGAATATAAATGCTTATTCTGGAGCATAACTTAAGGGTTAAACAGAGCTAGTGAGGAATGACATGTGAATCGAAATAATTTAAATAGAAATTGTAAATCCTCAGATAAAATGATCACTACTATTGAGAGTACTAATATAATAACTAGATGAGAGGTGACATATTATATATAAAGATCTAGTATTCAGTCATAGAATATATAGATTTCAACCTACGTGAGAGATCTGATTAGATTATGAAGATGAATATATTAGTCTTTAGTTTATTTAGAAGTTTCATAAGTATAGTTTGAAGATCTATGTTCTCAGAATATTTAATTTCCCTTGGCAATTAGGTAAAATTAGATGAAGTAATAGTATATATATATATACCGATATAGTCTTATAAACTGATTATTTTTATTTATTTATATTTAGTACACTTAAATATACCTATAAGTTTAAATAAATAAATTATATAGTTTAATTACTTTTACTAATACCTAATTACTAGTATTATAATTTAATTCTTATAATATAATTAATTAATATATATTAATATAATATATTTAATAAGTCTGAAATTGGAACGTATCAGAATAATATATCTCTAATAATATATATATATTACCAGTGATTGATCCTAAAGTATGATATTTAAATATATTATTACTATAATAATATATTATATAAATATAATAGTATAATAATAATAAGATTATAATATATTATATATGAATATATAAGTATATATAATATATATATATTTATAAGATATATATAGAAATATAGATATTAAAGATACAAGACAATAGAGACAAGGAAAGATCCCTAAAGTATAGAGAGTATAAGAATAAGAAATATATATATGTTAACATTATATGTTAATTTTAAATTTTTATTTTTTTTAATAAAGGTAGGAAATAAGGTAAGAGTTAAATAGACAGATGGGTAAGAACCATACGTGCTTAGGTTAAGCATAATTGATGGTTTAGGTCTTTTTTTTCAGGTAGTTTTGTTAAGTTTTGTTAATTTGCAATCTATTGGATAGATAAATTAAGTTAAATATGCTAGTAAATGTTAAATTAAGCAGCCCTATTAGTATAGAACGGTGCTTAGGCCGTTGCAAAAGCCCTTTTTGTCGAGTTCAGCAAACGCGTATATATAATAGCGTGAGTAGATATTTGAGCGCGAATAGATTCGTACGTATATAATAATATAGTAGTACGGGAGTATTATGTGAAGACTAGATATCAAAGGATGAAGATAGAATATATACTATAATAGAAAATATAATAACCATATACTATGATAATATAGCCAACAAACATTCATAATACTATAAGTCTATACTATCAAAATCGATACTACCACTATATATTATAGATCATTACCACCTATTAATATAATAAAGGTCATATAATTATATATTATGAATCGTACTAGCTGTACCTCATATGTATTGTAATTTCACCATAGGATAGTTAGTATATTACCGTAATACAGACTTATATCTAAAGCGAGAGAGATAGATATATAATAATACTTATAATAATAAGATATATAATATAACTATTAGTAATATATATATATAATACTATCATATATATATAGATATATATATAGTAATGAGATATATATATACGTTATAATATACGTCATATTTTAATATAACTATATATATATATACTTATTACTATATATTCTATTACAAGTTATTTAATCTTCACCACAAACGGACGTGCGAAGAAGGAAAGAGGAGAAAAGGTTGGGAAGCACAGACAACTGTTAGTGACACGAATGGACGAATTAACATGTAGCATTGCTCCCAAAACCGCTAGGAATGGACTGCAGAGAGCGTTGAAAGAATTGAGGTCTCAAGATGCAGAGGACCGCCAAAGGGGTTGATCTCTGCTCAGCAGGGTTCGGAGGATTACGGCGTGAATTACGAGAGTATGTTTAGACAGCAGTAAGTACCGGACATGTACTCGGAGCGAGAGGGATGGGCGTTGGTGTCTGGGTCTTCTCAAACTCTTGTATGAAGCGCACATTCTTCGCAAAATGGAATGTTCTGTCTCTAGAACTCGTCCTAGCCTAGTATGCTCTCTCGATTGGACGTCACGAACCTGTCCTGGTGATCACATGTTGATTTGATCCCATACTTCGTTGCATCATAGCCTTGATTTTTCGTGAGGTAGCGAACATTCAGGGTCTGGGAGTCCGAATGGAGGGGTTGCCAACCATAGTTCGAACCATTTGTTTCAGGAGGTATCCCACAAATGCGATTGGATGAGCCGCGAGTCCAACTAGAGATCCTTATTTAATGATAGCTTGTCCACACTAACGCCTTTGTGAGTGTAGTGTAGAAATAAGTCATCTACTATTATAAAACGTTATAGTCGTTCCAACTACATTGTGTGCCTATATATTAGTTTAATAGTCAATATCTCTAAGAGTTTATATGATAGGTATACATATAGAAGGCTTATAGAGTATTGCTCTTGACTTATTATGTCTTGCTATAATATGATCCTTTCTATATGGATGAAAGTGTCAACGATGTAAATGATGTTGACATAATTTCGCTGTTAACGATTATTGTTTCTCAGAGATATATTGTGTGTTGTACCTATATATATCGCGGTACGGCTATATGTTAGATATTGCCTTCATATTCATCTCGTAATAGGTATGTAGACTAACTCCTTAGTAGCCCTCTGATTAAATAATATTTTGTATTCTCCCAAATACCAAATACCTGACCCTCATCCAAACGGCTTAGATGTGTCTGCAGGCATCATTTAAGTTTGAGGGGCCTCTCCTTCGGTTCGTTCGTCGGTGATATACTGCTAGCAAGCTCTGGTTGAGGCGTACAGATGAACACTCCTACTCCCTGTCACTAGTAAAGACGTACCCTATATAAGCTAATATAGCCAATCGTTGTGCAACCTAATTTATAATATACCTATGGATCCATCATAGTAGTTGTTCTTTCGCGCCCTTTCGATAAGGTATATTTTCGCTAGTTTTATATAGTGTCGCGTGGACTACTAGTTAATATGAGCAATTATATAGAGGAGTTTTATGGCAGTACCTTCCATGGGTTGATTCACATTAGGATAACCTATATATGTATGATTAATTTTCGGTAATTAGTTGACTCCAGCTAAAAATATAAGGCTATACACGCTAACTATTTATTTTGTACACGTCTACCCTTTATATGGTTACGTATAGGAATACTACTATCTACGCCAGTCTTATGGTTATATACTGATACTGCAGTATTGATCAGTTGACCTACTTGTAGTCGGCTGCATCTATATTTACATCGCAAGACTGTATAGGAATCTGAGCTTTCACATCTTTATAATCTGCTGAGTCTTACTCATAATACTATGTTCTACTACCTGATAAGTAATTCCTTCGTCAATACTAATTTACACCTAGAATAAAAAAGGAATAATAAGTGTATAATATACCTTATATATACCAATCATATACCTATGTAAATAAATAGTGATATGTGTCAGGGTTTTCTTGAACTCAGTTTGGACCACCCGTCAATCGTTTTAGTGACGCTACATAACCAAGAGTGATCCAGAATGTATATATACTATGATATATTAATCCCTGTAACCCTAGTCCTCGTATATAAACGTTGGCGATGTGTTAGTTATCTACAGCACGTCAACTTAATCTCTGACAGATTGGATACACCGCACTATTTCCTCTCCAGGTTATTTACGATGATCGCTTCGTAATACATTGAATTTGATTTCCCCTTCGCTCTTATATATTTACACACACGGACAGAACCTTTATCACTCCCCCACCTTCTCTCATAGAGTCTAGGTAACTAGGTATTACTTTTTTCCAATGAATACTATTTATGCCTATATATATATGTGAACGCGCACCCCTACACACAAACACTTCTGTACTATAGGTGTTACATTAAATTATTTTACATACTCATCTTCGATTCATAGTGTTAGTTGTATTAGCTGATTATTTTACAACACCCATGGGTTTGTCGACCGGTTGTTAGCAGAACCCGTCATACAGCCCGGTCCGGCGGCAGGTGACTTATAGTAATTGATTATTCATTAAGAAGTGGTAGAGCTCGTAGAGGATGTATAGATCAACTTTTTTATGACTGAAGGAATTATATTTATCCGATATATTAATTATTACATTAACATTATAATAATAAATATAAGTGTAATTATATTATAATGTATTATATTATATTAAAAGTAAATTCTTGTTATTATTAATAATATTGTTATATATGATATATTGGTGTGGATTAATTAATAAATCACTTATTACGCAAATTAGGGTGATGTATTTAATATATATAAATATATTTACTATATTATATAATAAAGAAATATATATTTATATATTATTAGTATATTTATATATTATATACTTTATATATTAAATATATTTATTATATATTAATACTTTATGAGTATTTATTAATTAATTCATATCTCTTTAAACCCTTATTCATCTTTTAGCCCCAAATTTTGAGGGTGACACGTTGCAATTATCAAGGTAACATTTCTGATAAAGTAAAAGAAATAGACATAGTAGAGCTTAAGTATATTGGTGGTAGATAACATGAGATAATAAACTGATCAGAATATATGGTAATAATACCCAAGCCTTACCGCTATACCCTATACTCATCTGCCTCAATTAATTAAGTTAGAGAGTATACTTTTCAGTCCACTAAGACTACAAAGTTATAAAAATCTACCCAGAGCATCATAGGACCGGTCGACGGATCCTCTAACCTTATAAACATCCTAAAATCAGTTCATTATAATGGTATATTCCGCCTGACCCAAGTATAGCTCAAACTCCATACATCTCCCCCAATATCAATAATCGCCTCTGCCATTTTCCTAACTATTTAACTATACTATGAATTAACATCACCTTTTATCTTCGCACCTCTGCCTAAAAACTCTCACATATTCTGCCTTCCAGGACTAGTTTAGTTATTATCAATACCGTAATCTCTAATCCACTTTCACTTATTCTCTGGTATCTCACTAAGTCCTCGTCGTTTCACTAAACTCAACTCTTCGTCCAGTATAATTACAACGGCTTATACCAAATATCATCATCTTTCATATCATTCTACTTATTCCACATGAACCAATACCATTTTACTCAACTAATAGCTTTCATCTATTTCTCCTTAATTACTTACTACCTTCATACATACCCTACACACTTCATAAACCGTACATTATTCATGTCCTCACGTTTAATTTAACTTTTATTACATCACCTAGGCTATGCCATTTAAGATTTGTCTATATTCAGAACACAGTTGAACTTAATTCTGAATTAATATAGTTCTTAATTCCAGGACTCCAATAGCTCACTACTCATCAAACTACAATTATACACTAAGGTAAATACAACTATTACCTATTTCAATGTAGTGACTCATATCAGTATAGCTATTATATTTATTCTTTGATATTAAGAAAGATAGACTGAAAGATCAATACATTTGTATGGATAATTTATATATTAATGAATTTATATGTATAAAGAATAAAATGTATTGTGGTCATGGAAAACAAGAAGCAGATATGCATGAAGTACGAATGATGTGCAATGATTGCAAAAAAGATTCCACGGGTATTATAGAGAGCGAGTGTGTTCAAAGATTATCGATATTTTAATAGAAGACAGCTTTCAAGAATACGTTTCAGTCCTTTCGTGTTTATACTTCACGACTCTAGACGAATTTTTGTTAGACTAAGCATCAGTCAGTCTTCTCCTGCACAATTACAAACATTTAATCACTTAACTATTGATCTTCCATGACACATAACTTACATTCACACTTTTTCTGCTCCAACTAGCCATTCACACTCCTAATCAAATTTAAAGCTCAGTGATCACCCGCGTCCAGTTTCTGATCTGTCTTCTTCATCCTCTACTAAACCTTACTACGTACTTGATCGATCGTACGCTCACTAATAAGCTACAACTCGAATTCACCTCCTTCTGACTGAAATCTTCACGGATTTACTTTCGAGAACCCTCCTTTAGATACTGAAAATACTCTCGCTGCGACAAAATCGATCTACCAAATTGTGATCCCTCGAAAAATCTACTCTCTCGGAAACTCCTATCAGACTTCGCTCATAACACTCTCAGAATCCATAACTCATCGATTATCCTACCTTTATATAACACATAAAAGTAGATCGTGCATCTCCTTGCCTACACTCTACTCTCATCGTTCTCCTTCAAATACACAAAACTTATTCACGACCACATATTTACCTTGCCGCTAAATCCCCGCACCCTTGAATTGAAAAATAAATTCTTGACTCAATAACCACCGGATGTTCTCATATACAACTATTAGCATATAGCTATAATATAACTACGTAGAGGGAATATAGAGACACGAGCACCTGTTCTTACACTCTCTATATTAGTGATCACTGAAATCACATATCAGACCAATATTGACATCCATATTTTATGTTCCACTTATAAGCTCAACGCTATCACTACGTCTCATAATCAATGTACTTTACCTCATTCAGAAGGACCATTAACCACCAACACTAAATGAACTATATACCTAAATACTTTGGCATTATTTTGATGAAGAACGTCATTTTCCATCCTTATTTAATTCAAGTAGCTGTGGATGTTGCTACCACGTTAGTAATTACAATAATTTAAAATTCAGTCTAAATTATATATCATTTATTTCTATTACTCCCTCTAATTCTCAAATTATGAAAGCCTTAATTTATTTCATGTTCAGAATTTATCCACAACATTATCCCTCTACCACTCACCTAAATCACACGCTATATGTTAATTTCACTCACAATCCATAGTCTCTCATGCACTCTCGATAGTCATAACTCTTCGTAAATAAATATACCTAGACGCATTTACCATTTCTACTCATAACAACACTTTCGCAACAAAACTTTTATTCCCCCCTAGTTTTTACTAGGTATATGTACCCCTGTCATTGCTTTGCACGCTAATGATACATTCGATAACATTACCGTCTAGCTCCAATTCCCTAGTGACAAACTTGAATGACTCCTGCCAAAGGTAACGACATTCTATTACTACAGACGTCTCCAAATACCATGTGCAATTATCTATCGCCTCTCCTAGCCACTGCGTTGCATATATAGATGAGCCTTGCACACTGAGCATTTCTCAGCGTGGTTTGATGAATTAAAACACCTCTGAAGAAATATTGATTAATCTCATATCGCAAGAGAAACCTTCTAAATCCCAAACCTCTCTCTTCTTTTATTCACACTACATTCATAATTCCTGAAATTCCTTGATACCTCAATATTAAAGCTATTATAGTACACTTTCTACAACTCTGAACATCAACACTTAAGTTACCAGATCATCGTTTACATCTAGAACATTACTCTGATCATCACCTTCTTCATAACATTTAGGTCGTCACTATTATGTGCAAAATTAGTTATACATATCTCACATAGTTATCAGTAAGTTTTAACTTTTCCACCATTGTTAAAATACTACCCGTTTATTCATATCGAGTATACAAATAATTATCAATATCACATCCCACTAGTCATTATTCGAAGGGCAGTTCCCGGTACTTCTCGATGTGCTAACCTGTCGCAGTTTCCTTCGAGAACCTCCTTTCCATTCGTTAGTTGCAAGTCTCATGCTTCCTCGTTCCAAAATGTTCATATTTACCTTTAACAGACCCACTAATGACATCATTCAGAACTTCCATAAAGTTACCTTAATCATAAATTTCTGCAGAGCATTTCTTGAAACGTTCTCAGTTTAGTAGAGAAACATTTAACCACACTTTTTTTACCTTTTTAACCGCTAGTATTCAGGCAATCACCTCTTCATAGTCCACCATTCCGCTGAGTAACAATTTGATTTTACTCCCTTGATAATTTAAATCACACACATGTCGCCCTTATATCTAATACTCTTAACAATGGCTCTTTCATTTTGCCCCAGATATTGTATATTCTTATTCTAGAGTATTTCAATCATCTACTAGAGCGAACCCACCTTCGGTGCGCTTGACTTAGTCTCGGAGCGCCATTTACACAACTTCTATCTCTTGATGTCTTCTTATGAGCTGGCATTTTAACTTAGCCAGCTTCTTTAATCTTCGTATCGTACTTCCTTTCAGCTGAGGCACCTTCCTCTCCACTTTTCCGGAGGCCTCCCTCTATTACACGAATCCTCATATGGTGCTAGCATATTGTAACAGAGCTATTTAATTAATCCATAGTTCCGCTCCATTAAACTACCTCTTCACTGATGATAATATATCAATCACATCTATACACCACACTATTCCACTTTCCTCATCCAATACATGCAAAATACTCACTATTATCTAACAACCATAATAACTTCGTTAGTCGCAATTTCTACTTACACTTAATACAACTGACACAACTTGCTAGGTTACCAGGTGACTAAAGTGTGGAGATTTTAATACATAGTTATTTTAAAGAATACAGTATAATTACTTGACAACACATTATCCTATCTTACAGAGACTACTATCAAATCAACTACTTGATTACACCTATACCAGTTACTTGTATTATTGTTCTCCCTTATACCTCCCACCTCCGTAAATATACCATCCTTAGCATTTATATTATATACCATCTACCTTTTTTACACCAACCTAAGCTATCAGAATCCTAAAATACTCTCATTACTTAAACATCCATTAAATTTATATAAACCTCTTCACTGATCTAGCATTCATCACATTACTACAACATCATATTATCAACATTATACATTATCTCTCCAAAAAATATCTCAACTTACTCTTCACCTAGATTCATACTATATTAAATAAGTTAATTCCCATCAATATAAAAGTCCATACACGAACAACTAAAGTTTACCTTTTCTATGCAGAATCATCTATTACTAATATAAAATAATAAAACAACTATAAGAATTCTATGCTTTCATAATTTCACGAGACCTTCATACCTACTATCTCTATACAAGTGCTTCTCCGATTACATCTATCAAACTTATTTTTTGTGGCAGCTAATGATCTACTCAACACGATTTTACTATTTTTGGTCGAATATACTTCTCTCTCTCTTTACCTCGATCCTTCTCGAGTATTCTTTATCTTCATTCTCTTTAAGCTCAGTCTAGATCACATACAAATATTGGCATGCCATGCTGTTGAAATCCTCAATACTTTCATCCTTGTATCAGTTAATACT
>JABUQX010070826.1:5000-10000 GCA_015478945.1 Trachelipus rathkii | reverse complement strand
GTCACCAAAGCTCTCCTTAGAGGAGGAGGTGTACGACTGGAGAGAGAGAGAGAGAGAGAGAGAGAGAGAGAGAGAGAGAGAGAGAGAGAAGAGAGAGAGAGAGAGAGAGAGAGAGAGAGAGAGAATGCGATCCTCCCAAGAGATACCGCAAGAAAAAGAAACACAAGAATATTAAGGACAGACGGAGATTTTAGTTGTTGTGTGGAAGGATGTGTCGAGTAGAAAGATGAAAGAACTGAGGTTTTGAGGTTTTGAAAACAACCATCTTTTCTCTACCACGATTAGTTATTCGAGAAAGATCAGAGGTTAGTTGCTCCACGGCCACCCTCCTTGCTTGAGTTAATTGCTGTTGAGTGGTTCTCTATCAAAATTAAAGAAGTAATAAAGGGTGGAGTCATCGGCATAGGAGTGGATAGTGATGAAGCAACAGAGAGAAGGCAGTAATGATAAGTAGTGAAAGAGTTGGATTGAACAGAACCCTGAGAACACCACTAATAATTGTTTAAAGGAGTGAACAGTGGCGAACTACAACAGCTGCTGACTATGGAACAACCGGAAAGGAAATCAGAGAGAATGCCAACGGAAAGTAGAATAGATACCGAAAGAATTTAAGTTTAAAAATCAAAACTTTGTGCCAGCCTCTATCGAAGGCATTCGATATGTCCATCGCCACAACAGAAGGTTCTCCGAAACGCCGAAGGGCAGAGAACAAAGAGTCAGGGAGAAGAGAAAGAAAATCACCAGCAGAGTTCTTACGAAAGCCAAACTGATGATCTGAAATAAGGTTAGATGAATTGAGGAATGTTTCAAACTTCCTGCTTAGGTAGATCCGAAAACTTGATAAATGAACGGTGGTTAAAGCGATAGGGCGACTGTGTTAGATGGTTGAGAGGGGTGTCCCTTTTTCGGCACATGCAAGATAAGAGCAATTTTACAGCAGGAACGGAAGGTCGATGTGAAAATACAGAGACCAAATAGTTTACTAAGGCATGCTCAAGCTTGGGAAACATAAGTTTGAGAACCATAGCTGGATACCATCATGGACAGTACGTGCTTTAGCGTTGATGTCAGAGAGAGCAGATATATATATTATATATAATATAATATATATATATAGATAGTATATATATTATATATATATATATATATTATATATATATATATATATATATATATACTATATATATACTATATATATTTATAATATATATATATATATATATATATATATAATAAATATATATATATAATATATCAAAAGACGAGCCGGATGGAAGCTGAGAAACCAAACCCAAAAAACCGGTATACATATATATAATATTATATATATATAATATATTTATATATATATATATATATTTATATATAAGTAATATATATATTAATTATATATATAATATTATATATTAAATATAGTTATATATATTATATATATATATATACTATATAATATATATAATATTTATATATATATATATAATATATATATATATATATATATGAATATATATATATATATATATATATATATATATATAATATTATATATTAATATATATAATATATATATTTATATATATATATATATGTATATTAATGAGCAAAATGTAGGGAGCCTATTGAGCCAGCGATACAAAGTGCCAGCTGCTGATACTCTGCTTCCGTCTTTTATATATTTCTCCACAGCACTAGGGGCGGGGGTTGGGCGGGTTAGGGATACAAGGAGCGGGCCCCCACATAGACAAACCGACTTGTGTCAGGCATTTTGTCAAATTGCGACCCTTTCTAACAACTTTTTTTCATGAATGCATTTCTCGAGTTACCTTTTTACGTTTTTCCTTCCCTTAAGATCATTTTAAGTCATTATCTTTGTAAGTTTCATGAAATCAATGTTGGGTCATGAAATTTGATCAAGTCAATTTTTATCCAGCGCGCCATCCCCTCAGTCTTGAAACCATATCGTTGTAAAAACTCTATTTTCTTTTTAAATCTATTATATCTATTTATCTATTTATTTCATTTGTATATCATCTATTCTATCTTTATCTCTATTTTATATTAACTCGTATTAATCTGTCGCTTATATTATTTCAATATGTACTTAATCACTATATATCAGATATATATATAAATATATATATATATAAATATTATATTATATTATATTATATATAATATATATATATATATATATATATATATATAATATATATATATATATATCATAATTAATATTAATATAATATTATTATCTATTACACTCACTATTATATGCTATCTAAAATCTATTCTCTACACTTCAGATCTCATTAAGCATCTACGTTTTCCAATTGTTTCTCTATATAATTTATACATTTGTTATTTGCTAATGCGGCGCCGCTTAAAAGATCGTTAATTGGGACACTAAGAATGTTGTTTATTTTATTTTATTTGTCAATCAAGCCTAAATATTTCACGAAAAACATTATGCTTGTCAAAAACACACATTTATCTTTTATGGGAGAGTATATATATATATATATATATATATATATATATAAATTATATATATATATATATATATATATATATATAAATATATATAATATATATAAATATAATATATATATATATATATATACTATATATAATATATATATTATATTTATATATAATATATATTATTATGAAAGCCGCACAATAATTTGTACATTTCAGATGGCCCTAAGTGGGTTTGAAACCATTACCTTTTAAGAAATGGTAAACCAAGAGGTTACCACCGACCCACGATGAGCTAAAAGAAAACCCACCACTTACCTCTGAAAGCTTAACTTGGCTTCTCAAGAGATAGGCATGTCTTTATGGTGGGACAACTAACCATCCGGTGATCCCCGCGCTGCACATTCGTCAAGGGCAACATTTGGGGTAACCCATCGTTGATTTACCATCTTTAAGGTATAAGGTTCAACCCACTTAAGGTCATCTTGAAATGTACAAAATATTGTGCGGTAATGCATTAAAAATTATGTATACATAATGAGGTCCCGGTTAAAAATTACCCAGTGTTGCCCCTGACCCGAGTGTGAGCGGGGAGGCTCACCATAGACATGCCTCACTTCTCTCGGGAAGCCAAGTTAGCTTTCAGAGGTAAGTGGTGGGTTTCCTTTTAGCTAATCGTGGTCAGGAGGTAACACTCTTGGTTTACTATCTTAAGGGTAAGGGTTCAAAAACCCAACTTAGGGTCATCCTGAAATATTAAATATATATATATATATATAATATATATATATATATATATATATATATTATATATATAATATATATTTATATATATATATAATATATATATAATATATATATATATAATATTATATAAAAAAAAATACCAATATATATATATAATATATATATAATATATTATAATAATAATTGTTATATAATATATATATATAATATATATTATATAAAATTAGATAAGAATAAAATATATATATAACCTTATATATAATATAATATATATATATATATATATATATATTATATAATTTATATAAATATATATATATATATAATATATATAGTATATATAAACACGGTGATGAAAAAGGACAAGAGAACCTGCAAGAAACAACGTGGAGTTGAGGAATCCTTAAGCCAGATTGTAATTAATGATAGATATGCTTCGATATACGACGTTTGAAGATGTATCAGTTAGATGATGCTTTAGAAAATAAAATAAGGAATAGTTTCCTAAAATGTATCTTTGTTCAGGGGCAGTTTCTAACCTTTTTGTGGAGCTCATTCGAGGATACAAAGAAGAAGTTCTGCTATAGATTTAGCAGTTTCAGTAATGTCTACTTGTGTAGTAAAAGGATTTACACAAAATGTAGCCACGGGTTCGATAATTGTATAAATTACTGGAATCTACTTTCAAACTGTTCCAAAAATTTTTAAGTGTTTCCAATTTTGCGAATTTCTTACTACATCTAGCAAAATTTTAAAAACTAAAGTAGCTTTTATTTTCTTTACTTTTAAGATAAAGTAACTTTTTATTTTCTTTATTTTTGCCGACGTTGAGAACCCTGCTTTAGAGTATATGAAAGAATAAGAATTGTTTGTAAATTCTTTGCTCAGTAAACTGGACTTTAGAAAACTCGATCCAAAGTAGCATTTGTGTGGTAAAATAAAAAACACAAATTCTGCAGTCTTCATTAATTCAAAATGATAAGTGACATTTTTGGATCTTTAAAAATATTTTGTTCCCTCCTGGAGTAACTTCAAGTTCTGAAAATTCATGACATTTATGCAGGCTACAATGAGTAGCTTAATTATAAATGGTCAGGAATAAAACAATCCTTAAATAGCAATCCTTATTTAAGTATTGAATACGTTATATTCGCATCATTAAAGAAATACAAAATATTTTTTTACATACAAAACTATCAGTAATGCGCTTCACAGACCTGCTCCGTTATATTTCTTAGTATATCCTAAGGTATAGGTAAATATTCACTATCTTTATCTAATTACTCTTATGTTACCCATACCTCCCAACCAGTACTCAATATAGTATATTATTATATATATTATATATGTAACTTCAACTGGCAGAACTTTCGCATTTAATTCATTGAGCTTAAGGCGACGCATGAGTGATTTAGTTTATATATATATATATATATATATATATATATATTATATATATATATATTCTTACTATATTACTTTATAAATTATATTATATATATATATAAATATAATATATATTACTATATTAATATAAATTTAACGTAATATATATAATATATACATATTATATATTATATATATTTATAGTTTTGTTATAGTATATATTATATATATATATTAGTAGTTATATGCGTTTATAATACTAAATAGAATATAAATTTATATATACTATATACTATATATATAATAATAACAATATATATAATATATATAATATATATATAATGATATATTATATATAATATTATATATATATATATAATAAATAACAG
>JABUQX010070825.1:22500-42793 GCA_015478945.1 Trachelipus rathkii | reverse complement strand
AGTATATATTATAGTATATATATATATATATAATAATATATAATATATATATATATATATATATAGTATATATATATATAGTATATATATAATACTATATATTATATAATTAATATGGTGAATAATTGGTTAACCTACAACTCATATCTTGAAAACTACAATAGATACAGGGAAAAAAGGGAAAAGGAAAGTACAGTTGCTTGGAATCCTGGTAAAATTTTAGTGTGGGAAATGTAAAAAAAAAAAAAAAAATAAAAAAAAAAAATAAAAATAAAAAATTGTCTTTTAATCATATAGCTACAGCGAAAGGAATACATTTTTGGAAATCCTGGTAAAATTTTTACATTAGGAAGAAAGTAAAATTAAAAAAAATAAAAAAAAATTCTTGTTAATAGTTATAGTAATATGATTAAAGAGGCCTATTTAGAGACCTTTTTAATTGGTTGACTCGTTAAATAAATAGACACTATATAATTTTGCTTCTGTTTTTACTAAAGAATACTCCAAGGGTATACCGCAACCGATTGGCAGGAGTCGGGGTCTCTCGCCTTCGGGGAAACTACGGGGTGTGGACTAATTCACCCCTCCGCGGAGGGTCCCGAACCCGGCTCTTTGGTATTTGGATGTCGCGGGGGTTCCTTCGCCCCTCCACTACGGGGTATGAAAAACGTCACCCCCTGTGTTCCCGTTGGCTCGAGCCCCCTACATTGCCGTGTAATACTTTACAAATAATATTATATTATATACTATATATTATATATATATTATATATATATATATATAATATATATATATTATAATATATTAATATTATTATGTATATATATATAATATAACTTATATATATATATAATAAATACTATATATATATATATGATATTATATATATATAATATATATATAATATATAACTATTACTATTCCCCTGACTCCTAAATGCAAACAATAGCAATATTCATTTACGCTTTTTTTAAGGACGCTTTAACATGTTATCACATGTTATTTTATTAGGATCCAAATGTATTCATATTTCGCTGTCGCTATTGTAGTTTTGAGATATGATTTTATTTTTTTTAATTTTTTTTTTTACGTTTCTGAAATAAAATTTTGCCAGGATTCCAACAATGTATTCCTTTTCCCGTGTAGCTATTATGTTTTTGGAGATCATGGATCGATGATAGTTGGAGTTTTAACCAATTATCAGCTGATATATCATAATTATATATAGTATATTATATATATAGATATTATATATATATATAATATAATATATATATATATATATTTATATATATAATATTATATATATATATATATATATATATATATATATATATATATATATATATATATATATATATTTATTATATAGTATATATATTATATATATATATATATAATAGTATATATGATTATTATTATATGATATATACAATATATACTTTAATTATATTTCTGATATTATATTATATTATATAAATATATATATACTATTAATTATTATGATATATATATATTATTATATATATATATAGTTATATATATATATATATATATTATATAATATATATATAATATATATTTTAGATAATACAACAAGGCAACAAAAGATCAAAGAAACACCGGGGCAATAGAAAACACTCAATTATATGTAAAGAATCAATAATTAGCTTATAAGGTAATTTTTAAGACCTGAAACGCAATAATCTTAAATTCATAGAACCTCTCTAGAGATGAACTTTGCAAGTGTGAAATGTTAACTATAAATAAGTAAATAATCTATCTTTAAGATTGAAAAACTATTCGTCAAGAAATATATATTAAATATATACAATGAAATAATATATTTATAAATAATATAATATAATATAAATATAATAATAATATAATAATAATAATTATAGAGTTATAGTAATATAATATAGAATATAATATATATAATATAATATAATTATAATATTATATAATATAATATAATATAATATAATATAATATATTATTATATAATATAATATAATATTGTATAATCTACAATGATATAAACTTAAGGGGAGACTTCATAGCAAAATCTCAACTATTCCAAACCGATAAAAGTAAATTTTCTTTTGATGAACAACTATCATATCTTTAATTTTATGAAAAAAATAAACAAAAAAAACTGTTCGTTTTTGAACAGTTGGGGGGGAGGTGAAGAGAGAAATTTTTTTTTTTTGAATTTTCACAAAAACTGCCATAAAATCTTTAATTTTCAAGATATTTCAATTTTTTTTGCACAAAAATACTCCAATTTAGTGTGGTAATAAATTATAGTTAAGAAACCTTATTGAAAATTTGTTTTTTTTTAAAAAAATTTACAATCTCTGAAAAGTACTTTCAAACATTTTTGAACAAGAGAATAGTCAACCATGGCTGACACCACCCTTACGTTCTACCAAAACATTTAAGTGTAAACGTCAGTTTGTTTACACGTTTATATGTGAGATTGGTGAGAAAGTTGAAGAAAAGTAAATCTGTAGTGTGCGTTTTTTTTTAACGAATTTTTATACTCTAGTATGAAAAATAAATTGAAATACTAGCAAATCATAAATTAAAATTGGAAATTTTTTAATTTTTTGACTGCGAAATAATACTTTGATTCGTATATATATATATATAATATATATTATTATATATATATACATTATATATAATAATATTATTATAATATTATATATATTATAATATTATATAATATATATATTACTATATATATACATACTATAATATTATATATTATATTCTATATATATAATAATTATATATATATATTATATATATATATAATATATATATATATATATATATATATATACAATATAGATATAGTATAATATATTAATATATATATGAATATATATATATATATAATATTATATATATATATATATATATAGGTATATTAATATTATAAATATATCTATATATATATATATATTTTTATTATATATGATATTATATATATATATATATAATATTATATATATATATAGTAATAATATATACATATATAGTATATATAATATATATAGTTATAATTATATATATATATATATTACTGTATATATAGTTCTAAGCAACCTTCTATTGATTTTAAAATAAGTACAAGTAGTTTTACAGCAGCGAGGCAGGTGACTTGAAAACTGTCCCGAGATGTCTTCTTATTTTTTGGAGAGGCGGATCGGACTAGTAGTAAAAGCCTGCTGTACAATTGCTCTAACGCGACGCTCTTGTTCGATGGTCGTGTCCTGCGCGAGTGAAATTTTTTCGTCTTATGTATTGCAAATTTCTCGCAACGAGCACGTTGTGCGCATGTCGGCGGATCCTTACCTTGTCGCCTTCCTGTAACCCATGAGCACCCTGGAAAATGCCGTGTAGCCCAGAGGTGGTTCCAACCACACCTTCTGTGGATTAAATAAGTACTAGGTTTCAAAGCAGTGATATCGAAGCAGGGAGATTTGAAATCTTCCGAGATGCCTTCTTTTTGGGGAGGCGCATCGAACTAGTGTAGAGCCTCCTTTTACATTAGTCTAACACGGCGACGCTGTGTGCGATGGTCGAGTCCTGGCGGCGAGTGAATTTTTTTCGTGGTTTATTATTGCAAATTTGTCGCAACAAGGCCAGCATGTCGGGCGTTCCTTTGACTTTGGTCGTATAGGCTCCTGTAACACATGAAACACCCTGAAGAATTGCCGATGTAGCACCATTCAGGGGTTCCAACCATCCTTCTGTGGATTATTAATAAGTATTGAGTTCAAAAGAGTGAGTATCGAAGCGGAGATTTGAAAATGTTCGAGAATGCCTTCTTTTTCTTGAGGTGGATCGAGATAGTGTGAGCCACTCTAACTGTCTAAACGGTGAGCATTCATGCGATGGTATCGAGATCCTGTCACGAGTTAAATTTTTTTCGTGTTATTATTGCAAAATTATGTTCGCAACAAGCATCTTTTGCGCATGTCGGCGTTCTTTAACTTTTGGTTGGTTGCTTCTGTAACCAGGAGGCACCCCAGAAGAATGGCGTGTAGCCCCCAGCAGGATTCCAAGCACATTTCTGTTGAATTTAATAAGTGTCGAGATTCCAATTGTACCAGTACTTCTACGATAATGACATGACAGGATGATAATTTTGCAATAAATTCCTAGAGAGTGCGTTTACTTATTTTCTTAGGGAGAGGATCTGGTAACTATAGTGGTATAGACTCCTGTATATTGTCTAACGGCGATGCTGTTGTCGATGATTCGAGTCCTGCGTCGCGAGCGTAAATTTTTTTTTATCTATATTGCAAATTGTCTGTAAGATAAGCAGTGATTGGTAGTACGCCTGTTGCGTTCCTTTGACCTTCGGTCGAGTTGGTCCTGTCCTACCATGAGCACCTATGAGAATGTCGTGTAGCCCCAGAAGTGGGTTTCCAACCATCCTTTGTAGGCATTTTAATTAAGTGTTCTGAGTGTGGCTATGATTGTACTCAGAAAGGAAACTTAAAAAAACAACGCATGTAACGAATAGTTACCTTATTTTTTATGGGTGTTATATCTGCTAGTGGTTTAACGTCTTGTACATTGTATATTCCAGCGCGCGATTTCGGATGTTCGAGTACCTGGCGCGACGTGAAATTTATTTCTCTGTCTTATTAATGCAAATTGTCGCAACAAGCATGTTTTGCGCATGATCGGGACGATAGCTCTGACTTATTAGTTGGTATGCTCTGATAATAAACGGGAGACAATTAACTAAAGGAGTAATACCGTTTAGCCACAGCAGTAGGTACTAACTTACATTCACTACTATGTGATTTGAATATAATATTTCGATTTCAAGCAGAAGGTTTAGATATCAAGCAATAAATTTGATAAACTTCCGAATGCTTTAATTTCTGGGAATGGATCCAATAGTGTAGGAGGCCTTCCTGTACATTGGTCTACGGGCGACGCTGTTGTCGAATGGTTTCGAGTGTCCTGGGCATGCAATTAAAACAAACTTGCATGTACGTCTTTTATATATGCAAAATTTATCGCAACAAAGTCATTTTAGTGCCCATGGCGCGTGGACTTGACTTTATTGGATTGGTTGACTCCTTATAAACCAGGAGCAAACCTATCTAAATGCCGTGCTGCCCAGCCAGAAGTATTCAGTAATATACTATAATTTTATATCTGTACGCATTATATTCCAGACCATAGTCTCACAACTATAAATTAACACAGTAATAGCATACCGTCAATTAAGACCCTGCACACTCAAACTTATTCCACTTGAATCCACTAAGAGCATTATTAATTGCACCAGCCATCTATCCTTTTCATTCACAACTATACATACATAGCTGCATCTCCAGTTACCCTTATATCTTAATATTATCCCTAATATAATATCCATAAAAGAATTTTATATATAACTCGTACTTTGTTACCTTATAGTCATACTGCTCACCATATCTAATACTATTAACTTTAAAGATAGAAACTATACCTCACTCAAACCATTACTCTCTATCTACGTTTACTTCATAACCCTCCTTTTACACAATCGCGGCAAAGTCATCTCTCTACTAATCCTCAATAGCTATATTTCAGATTCGCCAACACTAAACTAAATCATCCGCATATAATAGGGATAGAGTCCACCATCATTCTCTTTAGATTATCTCCATTACTCAAAACACTCAGTCCCTTGCTCTACTCTCACCCCATTAATAAGTAGGGCACCCTCAATTCTATTCATTCTCTCCTAATTACTTACTAACACTCTCCTGCTTACCTCACTCCTAATAATAGGTAGGGTTACCCTCATTCTCTTCTTTCATCTATTCTCTTACACGTAATCCCTTGCTACCTTTCACCCACTCGACTACTTAAATAAACCGATCCAGGTCATTTGTGAACTAATTATATATAAATAAAATCACATATAATTGAGTAATATACGTTATATATATAGTATATATAATTAATATATATATATATAATTATATATATATATATAGTATTATATTATATTAATATATTATATATTAATTGATATATTAAGTAAATTATTATAATTATTATATATATATTAATATATATATATATATTATATACGATTATAAATAGTATACTAGTATAATTAAATAGATATATATGGTAATATTAAATCTTCGTGGTAACCAATGCTTTTAAAAATTCTATATATATTAAATAAGCTATTATAATTTTAATAGTTAATTTAGTTAGAGTATATTTTAGTTATTAATATGTAATTATTAACAATTAATATATATAATTATAGGTTGATATATAGATAATATTATATATATATATATATAAAAAAAGAAATAAAATAGAAAAAATTGATTTTACTTATTAGGAGTATATATATTTTTTTAGCAAATCCTGGGATTTTTATTTACATAGGTGAGAGTTATATATATGGTAATAGTATATCATATATTAGAGAGGGTAGGTAATCATTGGGAATAATAACTACTAGATATATAATTATAATATAAGTATATAATATATAGTTTAAATAAGTTATTTAATTATATATATATTATATCATATTATAAATAATAATATAAATAATAGTTATAATATATATATATATGATATATATATAAGATAATAAGATTATATATATTATATTAGATATAATATATATAGTATATATATCATAGATATAATGAATATATTTATATAAGATAATATAGATATATTATATATAGGAATATAATATATGTAACATATAGTGTATCCTACCGATATACATATGTACTATCTTGACTAGTATATACACGTCACGACAAACAGGTTCCTCACATTTACACGTGAGTAGACTCACGTTAATCTCGAATATATATATATTCATATTTTCATGGAATCATTCAGAGCTCTCTTATAATATTATTATCATTTACTTAACCAAAAGTAAAAGTATGAACTATTATTCTCGAGGCTCCGGCTTCCAACTCAGACTATAGTTTATGCCACTAAGTTGAGAATGGCCGTACGTTCTCTCGAGTATAAATGTTTCCGTACAGAAGAGTTTTGGAAAACTTTATGCCCCGCTCCGTCCGCTCATTCACTCCGCTCGGTCCATGCTCGGCTCGCTGGGACTCGACCTAAGTGTTCTCTGCTATTGATCAAGCTCTGCTTTCGACGTCTCTTTCAATAATACTTTCACCCGCTACAAAATATCTTCTATAGTGACACTACAATCTATATACTATGCATCGGCTCTCCGTTTCGAGTCCGGATCGGATTTGTCAACTAAGGGTTTTCTGCACATATTTGAACATTGTTCCAGCACTCCTTCGGCAGATAACATTTCTTCCATCCTAAAGAAGAAATATTCCTCTTAATAAAAATTGATAAACAGTATCCGGCTCTAACCACGGCTCCGGTTCCGATCCGGATCCGGAACCGACTAAGGTTTTTGAACTATTGAAAATTAGTCAGCAAGTATTGAGGAAAAATTTAAGGTTAACTTAAAAAAATATTTTCTTAAAAAATATTATAATAGCAGATACCGAGTTCTCCGGATTCCGGGATCCTGCCGGATCGGATCCAGTTCAAGGCTTCCTGCAAATTTTGAAAATTGTCAGCACATCTTCTTTATAATAATAATTTTTCATCTAAGAAAATTATTTCTTAAAAAATTCAATACCAGGGCACCCGACTCCGGGTTCGGCTCCGGGTTCGGATCCAGATCGACCCCGGATCCGATTAGGTTCTGGTACTTAATTGAAATTTGTTACAACACTTTATCTGCAATTACAATTTCGCCTAAAAGAGTATTTTTGAAAGAAAATTTATATATACCAGGATTCCGGTCCGGCTCCGGCTCGAACGCTCCGAAGCTCGTCTTTCGGACTTCGGATTCTGACTAAAGGTTTCGCATATGCTACTCATTTATCGAATAAATTGTTCAGCAACTTTTATTTCTGATCATAAATTTTTCATCAAGAAAAAATATTATTTTCGAAGAAAAATCATACTCCGGTCTCCGACTTCGACTTCGATCGACTACCAGAATCCCGAATAACGGATCCGATAATGATTCGCACTAATTGAAAATTGTCTCCAGCAAGTCTTCTATATGGGAATAAGATTATTCATGACTAAGAAAAATTATCTCTTGAAAAAAATAGAAGATAGATTATAATATTCAAGGATAAGGCTCCGAATCTGGATCCTGATCCGGACCCGACTAAGGTTTCTGACTACTTGAAAATGTGAGCTTAGTTCGTTTTACCTGCTGATTGATAGTTTTCACTCTAAAAAAAATTTCAATACCAGGCACTGCTCTAACTCACAGCTCCAGGCTTCCTCTCCAAATCAACGCATGCACTTCGGCTGCCGAGATCTCAAATTTAAAGCTACTTAAAAAGATGGATTATGACTAATTGTTCTACACTATTTGAAAATTGTTCGTACGTCTTAAAAATAAAAAGATTTCACTAAAAAATGATTTTAAAAAAAATTTCATACCCAGGATTCCGATCCGGGCTACGCTCCGTTCCGCTCGGCTGCGGATCGACAGTTTCTTGAATATTGAAAATGTGCAGCAACGTCTATCAATATATATAAGAATTAATTCACCTTAAAAATATTTTTCCGAAAAAAATCAATACTCTGCTCCGACTTGAATCCGGGCTCGACTCCAAATCCGGATACCGAATTAAGGATCTGCACCTATTTGAAAAATTGTTCAGCAGATCTTTTAAAAAAGTATTGATTCATCTTAAGAAAATTATTCTTGAAAAAAATTATAGCCAGGATTCCAGTCTGACCGAATCCGGATCCTGATCCATCAAAGGTTCGTGCACTATTTGAAATTGTTCAGAGCGTCTCGCATTAAATTTTTTCACCTAAAAAGAAAAATGTTTGTTGGGATATAAAATTTTCAACCAGGTTACCGAGCTCCGGCATCCGGCTCCGGCTCGATTCACCTTCGGCTCGATCTAGACTAAGGTTCTGCACTATTTGAAGATTGTTCAGCACGTTTTCTGGAAATAAATTTTTCATCTAAAAAAATAAATTCTTTTTGAAGATTTAATACTATATGCACCGACCTAAGGCACGACTTCGACTACCGGCTCCGAATGCCGGATCCGTGATCCGAACTAAGGATTCTGCACTTATTTGGAACCGTTCAGCACTCTGTCTTGCAACCAGAATTTTTACCTAAAAAATTTTTTATCTTTAAAAAAAAGTTATTACCAGAATCCAGGCTGCCGAATCTCGAGCTCCCGCTCCGGATCGATCCGGTCAACTAAGGTTTCTGCACTAGTTTAAAATTGTTCACACTTCTTCTGGCCAAAAATTTTCACCTAAAAAAATATTTCGAAAAAAAGCAAACTACGCACGAGCTCTGACTCGGCTCCACTTCGACCCGCTCGACTCGGATCCGATCGATTAGAATTCGTAGCACTATTTGAAAATAGTTCAGCACGTCCTTCTGGATTAAAATTTTTCACCTAAAAAATATTTTTGAATAAAAAAAAAATACCCAGGACTCCGGCTCCGGCTCCCGGCTTCTGACTGTTCTCCTTCGGCTCCGCGATCTGGACTAGGCTTTCTGTATATTTGAAATTTGCGAAGTTTACGTCTTCTCGCATGGTAAAATGTTTGCACCTAAAAATTAGTTTAGAAAAAAAAACTCTAAACGATATCTAGCTCCGGATCGGCTCGCGCTCGGCTCCGGCTCGGCTCCGCTCCAACTTCGCTTTAGCAATCGAGGATCCGTAATAAGAGCGTGTCTGCACATATTTGAAAATAGTGTATCAGCAGTCTCTAATATAAAAAATTTCTTCGAAAAAAAATCCATACTAACCGGACCTCCGGCTTACGGCTTCCGGCTCGACTCCGCTCTCACTTTGAATCCGGATTCCGGACTCTGACTTAAGGATTCTGTACTATTCGAAAATTGTTCAGCACATCTTTCTGCAAAAAATTTTCATTCTAAAAAAAATTATTTCCATGAAAAAAAACATATACCAGATCCGCTCCGGCTCGCTACGGCTCCGGTTCGCTCGGCTCCGGCTCGGCTCCTGAGGTCTCCGGCTTCATTAATTTACTGAAGTAAAATCCGAGATGCAGTCTAGAGATTGAGAAATATTGATGAAAAAAGAATATAGAAATGTTCTTAATCATAGTAAATAAGCATTTTTTGGATCCTAAACAACCTGGAATTGCCAATTGTTGATCGAGGAATTGAGTGAAATTTTTTAGTTCTCGACACCTCTCTAAATAAGATTTCATTATATCTAAAAAAACTATGTTAATAGTAATTTTTTTAAAATATAAATATTTATAATTATACCATTGATGTATACAGGGTAGGAGAGTTTCTCTAATTCTTTTGACTTTAGAATGATAAATAAATAAAAGTATCGCGTAGTGCGCAAGCTCCACGTACGAGAGTTCGGTTTGAAACTTGTTGGCGTTTGAAGACGTATACGAAGTAGGGGCGATAGATGAGTCTCCGCTGTTATCACTAAAAGGACTCCTAAAGAGTTTATACTGGATATAAGATTCGCTGGAGATATGCTATGTCTCTGTATATGATGCCGGATTGCTAAGAAAAATATTATTTTATACTTAATAGTGAATGTTTAATCTCGTTCATTATTAAAGTTATTTTCATATTGTGGAGCTGAGATTTCCTTCTAACTTAATTATATGATAATAGATAATATATAGGGTAAATTAGTTTCGACATTAATTTTATTTCTTTAGAAATATTAGATTTGAGATAGTTTTTTAGACGAATATTTCATCTTCTTTTCTAGTCGAAAAATTATAGATTTCTGAAAGAAAAAAAAAAAGTTAGAAATATTATAGCATAACTTGAGCGTTACATTAACAGATTCTGATGACTATTTTTTATAATGAAATACATAGTAATAAATATTACATATTTTTACCTCTTACATAAAATGGAATTCATTTACAACCCTCTTTACTTCCTATGAGATATTCTATCTGAAGTCGTCCTTTTCAAATGAAATGATACAGTTTGCAACATTACATTTAGGATATTTAAGTCGATGTGTGCTTGATCTCTAAGCACTTTATCTGAATCTGACTTAATTACAAGGGAAGTTTGTACAACACTAAAATACTTCTCAACAATATTGCTGAATGATATCTGAAAATTTTGGTCCTTTTTAAAAAATATCTGTACGTGATTATTCTTTGTTAAAACGCCATACTCTGTTTTTAAAAACCCATCTTTATAAATAATATATAGATATATGGTATATAGATTATTAATATTTTTATATATGATAAATAGATATATATAACATATTATAGTAGTAAATAAAGATATATTAATAATAGATATTTATAATATTATTATATCATAATATATAATAATTATAGAATAATATATATAATAAAATATATAATATACTATAGTGATAGAATATACTACTCAGTCAAATTTAAATCACACCGGACATCATATGAAAGATTAACAGGTTACAGAAATTAGTCCAGAAACGCTGTTGTAACTTTTACTGTGCAAATAAACATAGCGAATTATTGGACATATACACATATACAGATGGTAAACTGTCGATGGCGTCCCAGGGAATCCCCTGGGGCCTATCGAAATGGTCCTAGTATGATGGCCGATGCGGTTTCTCAAAGTTGCACATGGGACGTATATCGCGGTGAAGGGTTCGTGTGGTGGATGATGTTGACTCAATACGTGTAAATGGGTCCCAATTTGCACGCGATGTGGTAATGGGCTACGTCTGCATGCTCTCCAATGAGTGTCGAATGTCCTCCACGATATCGAATGTCCAAACGTGTAAGCCACCGCCTGCCCGTCAGTGACCTGGGAGGGTTTCTTGAAGGTTTGGTATGCAAGCTGTCGCAACCTCTTATTTAAACATTAGTCCCTTCACATGTTTAATTGTTTATGGTATAGGTAAGAAGAAATTAGTGCTAGCTGCCTAATGGCCCATACTCCTTACCATGATATTGAGACGATCACTATAAGCTAATCATCCAATGTGACCCGATGACAGCACTCTGAGACGATTCGGCCTCGTGCTCCCTATGTTTCGCCTGTCAGCGCTAGGCGCGACCACTCTGATCACCGTGTAGAAGGGACATAATGGCACGACATAAACGGGGCAAAGAATGTTCATTGCGATTAACCGTAGTCAGGTGGTTAGGAACCACATTCTATAGGACAGTGCAACTTCTGCCTACCGTTTAAAGAGATATATGCCCCCTTCGGACCATGAGACAGGATCCTCTGCCAAATGACATGTTAAGCATATAAAGAGTATAATGCGCAACACCTTTCATTAGTGTTTCGATAAGTCTCATGTACAGACGATCGATGGTAGAGACTGACTTGGATTCATACGGAAATAGACTCAACACTTCGACCCAAATCGCGTACGATCCGTAATGTAGGATGTTCGCAGGGAAAATACTAGTCGCGCCGTCGTGCTCCCTGTGTGGCGTGTTTACAATGACCAGACACTCTGACCGTAAAGGAAATATATATGTTTCCTCCGTTAACGTTTGAAGTATGGTATTATCACTCACACTGGATCACATTTAAATCCTGCAGCTGTATTTGAAAGGTGCCTTGCTGTTGTATGACGAAGTCTCTTCGAGCCCCGCATTCGCCTTAAAAGCGTATAATATATCAACGCCAGTCGCTGGGCGCGGCCAATGCCTGCTCGGCCAACCATGCAGTCTCCTGGTGTCAGTTCGGGACGATCTGCTACGCCGAAACAACTGGTTATTAGTCTACACCAAACCTGTCGCAAACGAGTTCACAGTGCCTGTACCTATCGAGCACAAGTGTGATATTTTTGTACCGCACTCATCACTGTTAGTCGACGCCGCAGACTCTTTCCATGGTTGTAGCGGAAAATTCACAACGTCAATGGACCACGTACCCAGCATTGCCCCGCCAGTGACTTTACCCAATACGCTAAAGCTAGAGAGTTACTATGGTTGTATATTATATCTTAATTATATTAGCCATTTGAACCCATATTAACGTAACCCTCACCAACAATTACTTTACTAATGCTTTGTTGTAATTATTTTAATATGACGTCCAGATCGCTATGTTATTTGTGACTATAATAAAAGTTACCACAGCGTTACTGGTCATTTTCTGTTAACCTTCACGTTCATATGTACTAGTCTATGTGGCTCTAGTTATTTTTGATCGAGTAAGTATTATATATTAGCTATATCTAAGATCGCTTATCCGATAGTACGGATTATAAGCGTATATATGCATTAGAGCATTCGTTACTGGTAAGGAGTGTCGATGGATACTATTTTCAATATGTGAAGTATATTACTTTAATACTAGTAAAGGGCGTTAGGATACATATATATATAATATGATGAACGATACAGTATTATTGTCATGGTGGGCACCCCGGGGCCTCAGTTGTGTTTGATTAAAGTCCGCTAAGTGGGCGGCAGCCACACTAACTCGCAACGACCTCCGAGTAAAAACACGTAGTACCGGCTAACTGCGGCCTGTCAACGACACTTATTGTGACATCAAACCTCCGCCCTCACAAGCTCACGGTCGCCAACATAGCCAGCATAAACGCAGCTCCCGCGTAAAATATAGGTGCGACTTCACAAAGATTTAATGATATAAATACTAGAGATCAGTCATATATCCTGTATTTCAAAAATGCAGTTTAGTTTGAAGCATATAATTGAAAAATGTGAGAGTCGGATATATTACAAGATTCTCAAGATTTTCCACTTCCTCCTCATGTTCGTCTTCATAAGACATGAGTCCACTCTAGCTCATAAAGTAATAGTGTGCTCAAAGCATATACAAAGCTTAATATCTGTTCCAATGGAAATGACCTTTACCTCAAAGAGATGATCGTCACCGTTAACCAGGATAGCTTTATGCAATAGTCTCCGGGCGTCTTACAAACCACAGGGAGACTAGGGAGAGAGGATGTGGATGTATAATTTTGATGAAAACAATTCAATAATATTAAGTAGAAAATCAGAAATAAAGATTGCCACTTGGTGAGAGGAGGGGTGTCGTATAGCTCACTTCCAGCAGTCCATCGCTAATTTAAGGTCCTCACCCTAAATAATTCTGCCTCCCTTCTGAAATATTTTGACCACCCTGTCCCCCCATAAAAGAATGTCTATTTCGTCCAAGACTTTAAGTAGAATTCCATGAAAGCGTCGACTCCTGCAGAGACGATGCTAATGCTACGTATCAGCTCGTAGCTATAGCATATATATATAATAATAGTATATAAATATATATTATATATAATATATATATATATTATATATTAATATATATTAGTATATTATATTATATATATATATTATATATTAATTATATATATCTATATATATATAATATATATATATATATATATATACTATATATATATATATATATAATTATATATATATATTATATAGTATATATATATTACTATATATAATTATATATATATTATATAATATATATAATAATATATGTAATTTATATATATATATATATATATAATATATATATATATATATATATATATATTATATCTAACTATATATTAATATATATATATTATAATATACTTATATATAGTGATATATAAACGCATATATGCTCTATACTTTTAAGGTGTCGTGGCTCAAACGTAGAGCGACGGAGTAGCATGGCCAGGTCGTGGGTTCGAGTCCTAAGTTCGGATCATAGGTAAATTACCTAAGAAAGTTCCCGCTCCTGAATAGGAGCCTATCCGTGAGGGTAACTTTTACTAACTATATAGTATTAATTATTATATTATATATATTATATATATATATAAATACTATATATATATAATATATATATATTATATATTAATATCGTATATATATATTTAAATTTAATCAGTTCTGTGTAAAACCAAATATATATATATACTTATATTCATATATATATAATATAGATATTATATATATATATAATTATATTATATATATATATCTATCTTGGAAATATTTTAATCTGTATTGTATATTATTTAATTAGTATATATATATATATATATATATGATACATATATATATATGGTTTTACACAGGAATTGATTTAGATATTGCTTAGTTATTATAGTATAATATAATTATTCAAGTTTAGATGAGATAATAGCCATTCAGTCCTATTAAAATTCAATTTAAATGTTATTTATTAATATGGTCCTTAGGAGGTGTGAGATTATTTTTTCGGAAGCTTAATTATGTAAAAACCAATAAAGTCTTTAGACTAAAAGTTATAATAAGGTTATATACTTAAAATAAAAAATTAATTTCTTTATTATAACAATAAGAATTTCTTAATAGAATAAACTAGATTTTCATTTTTTAAAAAAGGTGCGGATACAAACAGAGCGGAAATTTTTTGACGCACGTGCAAGTCCGCTAATTTCCTGACGACTCAGCACCTCCGCTAGTCCGCACCTATTCTGGTAGTCCGCTCGGAGTGGACTAGCGGACTAGCGGACTAAGAGCGGAAGTGCCCACCTCTTATATATATATATATATACTATATCTATATAATATATAATATATATATATATATATATATTATAATATATATATATTAATTATATATTATATAGTATATATTATACTATAATATATATATATATATAATATATTATACATACATATAATATATATATTATATATATTCGTATATATTATTTTATACTATTATATATATATAGATAAATATATATATATATATATTATATTATATATAGTGATATATATATATATATATGATATATTAGTTATATAAATATAGTATATATATATAATATATATACATATACTATTTTATATATATATATATATACTATATATATATATATATAATTAATATATATAATATATATATGATATTATAAAATATATATTATTTATATATAATATATATAATTATATATATATATATATAATGATATAAATATTATATAATTATTAATATTATATAAGTATACACATATATATATATTATATTTATTATATATATATACTATTATACTATATACTATACGTATAGATATATACGTATATATTTTATATATATATATATATTATATATATATGATTTATATATACTAATATATATATATATATATTTCTAATATTTTTTTATATATATTATAATATTTTTAGATAATATATATATATAGATATATATATATATATTAGTATATATATATTATTATATATTGTATATATTATATAATTTTATATCATAATATATATATATATATATATATATTATATATATATATATATATATATATATATAATATATAATATATATATATATATATATATTAATATTATCTACTATATAGATATCTATATATATATATATAATTATATATATATATATATGATATATATACTATAATATATATATATATATATATATATATATAATAAATTTATATATTTACAAATTAGATAATATATATTATATATATATATTTATCATTATTTATATATATATATATTTATATAATATTATAATAATATATATATAATATATATACATAAGGAGAGAGAAGATAGTGAGAGATCATTGCTCAAAGGTAAAGAACATCTACAATCAAAAGAAAGAGAGAGAGAGAGAGAGAGGATGAGGAGAGAGAGATGAGAGGAGAGAGAGAGAGGAGAGTGTTTCATTAATTTGAGACATATTAATAAGAGACGAGAGAGAGAACAAGGAATGATTAACTGTTTGGAACGGGGATATTGGAATTAACTCTTTTAATCCTTCGCTTAAGTCCCACTAGTACAGGATTTATTACTGATAGATTAAATGCTTGGCTTCGTGATAGGATTGATCAACCAGTGGAATCTGTTCGTAGAAAAACGTAACACTTATTGGTTCGCTTCGAAGTGTACCATGGCAAGAAGTTAAATCATTCACTTAGGGCGAATATATATATATTATAGTATATAATATATATATATATATTATATATATATATATATATATATATATAATATATATATATATATATATATATATACTATATATAATATATATATATAATATATTCATATATATAGTATATAGTGTATGTTTCACAGAGCAAAAAAAATACATAATACAATAATGAAAAAAATATGATAACAATTAAATTTGGCAACAAGAAAAAGTCAATATTTCTGAATAGAAATATAGAAAAAATATACAATTTTTTTATCACAATTTTTTCTTTTCTTTTTTATATTTTAAATTTACAAATATAAAAATATAAATTTGTAAATATAAATTTAAAATAAATTAAATAAAATAAAAATACAGTATAGTTTTAAACAATGGCGATTTACGTTTTGTGAACTATATATCCATAATATAAATATATATATAATATATATATTATTAATATATTATTTATATATATATTATATATCTATTAATATAATATATATATATATATATATATAGTATATTATATATAGTACGGGTAATTCATTATGTGATTATATTAATATTTCAAAATGCAAATATTTGCCTTATATATAATATTATATATATATAGTAATATATATAATATAATAATATATATATATATATATATATATATACTATATATTATAGTATATATATATGTTAGTATGGTATATTAAACTTATGCAAGCTATTATCTCTACCATATGTATCTAATATAATAGTATATATATATTAGTATATACTATATATAGTATATATAATATATATATATATATATATATAATATATTATATATTTATATATATATTAGTATATATTATATATTGTATTATATATGATAGTATTATTGATATATATATTATATATTATATATAATATATATATATATAGATATATATATTTAAATAGTATATATATTACTATATATATATGATATATATTATATTATATATAAGATATTATATAATATATGATAAATTATATATATTATTATTTATATATATATATATAGTATATATTATTTGTAATAAATATAGTATTATATATATATATATATATTATCTATATATAATATATATATAATATAATTATATATATATAATATTATTATTATTAATATATAGTATATATAAAAACAACATTTTTTTACATTGTTAGAAGTATTAATAATCCACAAAAAAAAATTTGATAAAAAAAATCTTAATAAAATCTAAGTATTTTAGGTTTAATACAATTTTAAAAAATTATAAATACAAAATTTTAAAAAGAAAAATTTTTTAAACAAATTTAAAAATTTCTTTTCAGAATTAAAAAAAAAAAGTATATTAAGTGAAAAATGTATAGTTTTTTAATTTTAGTTTAAAACAATCTGAAATTTGGTCCTCCATTAGAAGTTTATATAATACTTCATAATTCTCTCTCTCTCTCTCTCTCTCTCTCTCTCTCTCTCTCTCTCTCTCTCTCTCTCTCTCTCTCTCTCTCTCTCTCTCTCTCTGTCTCTTCTTTTTCACACCTATAATATTGCTCCGTGAAACATTATTGTTTTCTCTCTTTCTGTCTCTGTCTCTTCTTTCTGTCTCTCTCTCTCTCTCTCTCTCTCTCTCTCTCTCTCTCTCTCTCTCTCTCTCTCTCTCTCTCTCTCTCTCTCTCTCTCTCTCTCTCTCTCTCTCTCTCTCAAGCACACACACAAACATAAATATACGTACATATAAATACACACTTAATATATATATATATATATATATATATATATATATATATATATATATATTATATATACTATATATATATATATATATAATATTATATAATTATATAATATATATATATATATATAATAGATATATATATATAATATATATAGTATATAGTTATATAGTATATATAGTATATATTATATTATAATATTAAATATATATATAGTAATATATATATTATATAATATATTATATTATATATTAATATATATATATATATTATTATATATAATTAAATATTATATTATATATATATATATATATATATAATAATATATATTATAACGGTCTGGATAGATCAGTCTGGAGTTGCTATACATAGCTACAAAAGATATAATATTTTTTATTTACACGGAAAATTTTATAAGCAAGTTGATGTGTTCTATGGTATCCTTTGGCCTTACATCTAAGTAAACTTTCATTTACATTTGAAGCTATTTGCGCTTAATGAATTGCCCAGGAATTTAAACGGTTTCTACAGAAGGCTATTAGGATGGACTCCTTGTTCATTTTAAATCCAGACACGGAATTGATTCATTTTTCCAGTATATCAATATCAAACACCACAATATAAATTCAAGTGAGTATGAGAAGGAGACTCTTGCAATTCTTGATGTAAAAATATTATAGGGAAACAGCAAATTCAAACAAGCGTTTATAGGAACCACATTCACAGGATTAACAACTAAATGCAATTCATTTATCCGCTATGTTTATAAAATTTAAGTTACTGAAAAACGCTGTTTCGATAGGCATACAAGATCTCACCACATATATGTAATCTTCGAATTGCATTGATTCCTAAAAGACGCTATGTCTAAGAATGGCGATCCAGGTTTTATCATGACAATATATTCAGGAAACAACTTTCTTTTCATTGCTGAACATAAAGTATCTCCTATAGAACTTTGGAACATTTGCAACATCCCCCATATTCTGCGATCAATTCTCTTCTGCTTCAAAAAAGCATTGCTATACAGGATCAAATTTCAATATTGGATTGAAGAGAGCTTGATCTCATTATTGGATCCTTATATATTTGGCACACGCTCAAAGTAAATGAAAATTACAAACTGAAAATATTTAATACTGAAGTAGAGTTTTGTCACTTAGTGATACTTTTTCCTACTATAATGGCATTAATTTTCTTCTATTATTATATTATATTATATAATATATATATAATAGTATACTATATATACTATATATATAATATATATGTATATATATAATATATAATATATATATATATAAGTATATATACTATATATATATATATATATATATATATATAGTAGTATATATATATAAATATATATATAACTTCATATTTAATTTTTGTTAAGTATTATTTATTTAAAATTTTTGCGATATTGTTTCAGTATAGTCCTAAGCCTAGAAATGGGTAGAAGGTGGATTCACCCGAAAATAGTCGGTTTTATGTCAATTGTTTACATTCGTTTTGTATTTAACATTAGTAATCTTATAGAGCAAATAATTATTGTCTATTTAAATG
>JABUQX010070825.1:17500-20000 GCA_015478945.1 Trachelipus rathkii | reverse complement strand
CATAGAAAACATTGCATAGTTTGAATCAGATCGTGTAAAGACTTATTACAAAAATGTTAAAAAAGAAATAAATAATAAAAAAAATGAAAAAAAAAAAAATCTAGGGGCTTCGAGCGACGGGCGGGACAGAGGGGGGGACGTTCCATACCCCGTAGGGGAGGGCGAAGGAACCCCCGCGACAAAATACCAAAGAGCGCGGGTTCCGGAGACCCTCCCGGAGGGGAAAATATCTACCCTGTCGCTTCCGGAAGGCGAAAGAGACCCGACTCCTGGTCCATCTTTGCTGTTTACGAAAGGGTATTTCCCTTTAGTTAAAAAAAAAAATTAAATGACGATAAATGAAACTTATCTGGTCCTATATATTTTTGATTCATGTTTTTCACCCCTTAAATTAACTGTTGATCATATACACGAAAATATTAAAAAAAACAAAGAAAGCAAAAACTGACGTAGGCTTAAAACATGTCTTAGTCTATTATATAAACTAAAAGACGATATGTAAATATATAATATATTATATATATATTATATATATATATATATAATAATATATATTTATATATATATATATATTATATATATTGTATATATATATATGTATATAATTGTTAGTAGATACACTTATATATTTGTATTACTATATATACGAGAATATATATATATTTATATTTTATTTATTATATTTAAATATTGAGTTATTAAACATTGATTTCATATATATAATTTATAATAATTTATTTAAATAAAATAATTAATTTTATTTTAAAAAAAACTAAGCCGGAGTAATAATATATGGATAGGTCCACAGACTGTAGATACACTTACTATATTTGTAGCCGCGCCGAGCTACATTATAAAAAAATTTAAACTATATTTTACTTTGAAGAAATAATAAAATTATTATTATTATGGTCAAATAAAAAATTATATTTTGCAATTTTCGATTATTTTTTAAGAAAATTTAAATTTTTAAGCTGGTAAAAAAATTCAACATTTTATTGGTAGATATTTTCAATAATTTTTCTATGTACAGGCAACTTTAATTTTATTTTGTTTTCTTATTTTGTTTTCTTTTTTTTCATGTATTTTTTCAAAATAATTGGCAATATTATTTTTTAATGAGTAAACTTACTTAATTAAATTTAATGAGCGAAATCATTTTCATAATTTAAAATTATTTTAACACAAAATATTTTACTTAAACTAAATATCAGAGTTAAAAAATATATTTCAAATAAAAATATCTTTTTCTGAAGCACAATATTTTCTATAAATCAAACAATTATTTTAATAAAGCATAAATTTTTTTTTTCAAATTATAATTATATTTTAATTATATTTTTAACCATTAATTTCTTTTCTAAAATAAAAAATAATGTTTTCAAAAATAAAATTCATTTCTCTAACAATCTTAATTCATTTTTGATTAACAATCAAATTTTTTATTTACAAAATAAATATATTCAAACTAATCAAATTATTTTTAAATTTTTATTGCAAATATTACCCAATTTCGCAAAATTATTTTTTTCTGAAATACAAAATTATTTTTGAATAAAATTCCGAAATATTTATATACAAAGTAATTATATAAATAAAATTCAAACTAACCAAATTATTTTAAAAATATTATCACAAATATTGGTTCAATTTTTTTATATTTTGCAAAAAAATTTCTCTAAAATTAGAAATTGATTTTTCTCAATTTCAAACATTAAAATTATTTATTCACAAAATAATCTTATAATCAAAACTTCAAACTAAGCAAATTAGTTTTAAACCTCAAAATAAGGAGATTAGTTTTAAACCTTAAACTAAGCAAATTACTTTTAAACCTCAAACTGAGCAAATTGATTTTAAACCTCAAACTAAGCAAATTAGCTTTAAACCTCAAACTATGAAAATTAGTTTTAAACCTCAAACTAACCAAATTAGTTTTAAACCTCAAACTAACCAAATTAGTTTTAAACCTCAAACTAACCAAATTAGTTTTAAACCTCAAACTAACCAAATTAGTTTTAAATCTCAAACTAACCAAATTAGTTTTAAACCTCAAACTAACCAAATTAGTTTTAAACCTCAAACTAATCAAATTAGTTTTAAACCTCAAACTAACCAAATTAGTTTTAAACCTCAAACTAACCAAATTGATTTTAAACCTCAAACTAAGCAAATTAGTTTTAAACCTCAAACTATGCAAATTAGTTTTAAACCTCAAATTAGTTTTAAACCTATAACTAAGTAAATTAGCGTTAAAATGCTATTGCAAATATTGCTTGATTATATTTCGCTTTGATGTTTTGCACAGTTTAATGAAAGCATTCAGCGTGACATTCGAAAAGGATCTATTTACAAATAGTGTATTCAGTTTTCAATTTTTCAAAAGAGGTATTTAAAACATCAAAAACTGTCTGTGTTAAAATATCAATTTTAAAAAGTTTAATATTTAGATATTTAAATATTTATTATCTAAAGAGGATAATAATATCCATTTTAAAAG
>JABUQX010070824.1:25000-26910 GCA_015478945.1 Trachelipus rathkii | reverse complement strand
ATAAAACTTGTAAGCACATTAACTTCTCAATCAACCTTAAAGAAGCGGTCCTAAGCACCCAGCTTCAATATATATATATATATATATATATATATATATATATATATATATATATATATATATATATATTATATATATGCTGCTCACCTGCTGCTGCTGCTATAAATAACTTTATATATATATATATATATATATATATATATATATATATATATATATATATATATATATATATATATATATATATATATATATATAACATATATATATATATAAAGGCAACTTATACATAAAAACATTTTAACAAAATATAGTATAAGAAAGCATTAACTAAAAACTTCCAATGATTTAAAGATAAGATCTTTGGTATTGGTATCTGGTGGGCGTAGAATCAGGTTATGCCATTACTAATGAGATTTATCCGATACATATGCCGAGCACCAATATACAAATAATTACCGATACCGATTAATGGTACCAAAAATTACTGACATCGATACTTGAATCCATCCCTGATATATATATATATATATATATATATATATGCTGCTATATATATATATATATATATATATATATATATATATATATATACTTCTTCTATTTACTATATATATATATATATATATATATATATATATATATATATATATATATATATATATATTCTTTCTTCTAATATATATATATTAGTGATCTACCGAGTCCAGTTTTCAGGAATCAGTCCGATTGCGACTCCAGATTTTATTTCGAGTCCGAGTCTAAATAATAATAATAATAATAATAATAATAATAATAATAATAATAATAATAATAATACGAATAATAATAATAATAATAATAATAATAATAATAATAATAATAATAATAATAATAATAATAATAATAATAATAATAATAATAATAATAATAATAATAATCATAAATTTTGGAATCACAAAGAAAAACGTGAATTTAGGTATATAGTGGATGTAAAATGTCGTTTAACTGAATAATAATTTAGAATATAGAATGAATTAAAGTTAGTTTTCCTCCTAATCCTTCCAATTAGCAAAATAGAAAAATACAGGTAAAACTAGTTCAAATTACATCATATCTACATATGATTTTTTAATGGAATAACCTTCACTAATACAATATGTTATTGACCAATGCAGTTGATTGTGCACTTTAGGTTTCTGATCCAAATCTTTAGGTTTCTGCTTAAATAATTCAGGAAGTTTTATATTCAGTAGTGAAATGAACAGAGACTTGTGGATTAAATTATTAATTTAATGAAACCAATAATGTCGTATTAGCAAGACATTCTCCACCATGCATGAGAATGGAATTCAAATACACAAATTCACAAATAAGTCTTGTATTATATTTTGACTAATAATTAATTAGCTTGAAATGTATATGTTAAATATATTAAAGGTAAATCAGAGAAATCCATGATACCTTTAAAATATTTCGTAAATAAGATTTGAGAACGAGATAGAAGAATTCTTTTGCATTTTAAAAATATTAAATGGTCAAGAATAGATTTAATTTTGGCATCCTCTCAAAGAGCAATGCATAATGGAGATTGTCGAAGTTGTTCATAAATCCAAATGACACACTCACAAAGGATTGTTTTAAAAAAGCTAGATTCATTCCGAATTATTTCTTCATTTTCGAACGAGCTAATTTGACATAAGAAAAGGTGACGGATTCATATGAAAAGATGCCAGATTCGCAAGGCTATGCATATAAACATCAGCAATATATTTCCATAATCTTGAAAATCTGGCACCTTTTCATATGATTTCGCTTTTTGGTTAAATTAGCACTTTCAGATAAAGAAAATATATGTTTTTATATAATCTTTGTTGAGTAATTTCGCGTCCCATCTCATATGCATAATCTTTGATTACTGAGAAACCAGT
>JABUQX010070824.1:0-20000 GCA_015478945.1 Trachelipus rathkii | reverse complement strand
CTAGAAGGGGAGCCCTGAGCGGATATATGGTGGGTCACGGTGGTCACGAAAAATAAAATATTTATAATCAAATATTTACACAGTTGTTATTTATAAAAGATAAAAATGAATAAAATAAAAAATATATACATAATGGATAGAAAAATATATTTTATTAAGAGGAAATATATATATATATATATATATATATATATATATATATATATATATATATATATATGCTATATATATATATATATATATATATATATATATATATATATATATATATATATGCTATATATATATATATATATATATATATATATATAGTAATTATTGGGTCGCGAGGTTACTAACTTTATGAGTTTTGGCTTTCGGGGGGTCGCGAGATGTAAGAATATGTCTTATACCTTATAGAATATGTCTTATACCTTATTATCAGCCTCTGAGCTAAATGTTAAAAAAAAAAAGAAGACTTATTGTTTTTTTTTTTTTTATTTTTCTAATTTTCCAGGGGAGGGATGTTGAGCGAGGTGTAGAAGGTCGCACAACTTTGAAATATTACGCAGAATCAGACCTGATACTGACGTTCGTGCACACCGTAGTTTTCGATTTTTTATCCACTCTAATATATATATATATATATATATATATATATATATACCTTTGTTATTTATAGATATATATATATATATATATATATATATATATATATATATATATATATAAAAAAGAAGACAAACACCAAGGAGAGTGCCATAGTATAGTAAGGAAGCTTACTGCCCTCATGAGGCATGCCACTTCCTCTACAATAAAATAAATGAACTATTTAGTTTTGAAAAATGCACGAACCCTTTTAATAATAATAATAATAATAATAATAATAATAATAATAATAATAATAATAATAATAATAATAATAATAATAATAATAATAATAATAATAATAATAATAATAATAATAATAATAATAAATAATAATAATAATAATAATAATAATAATAATAATAATAATAATAATAAAGAAATAAAAATAAAAATAAAAATAATCATAATGTAATCTATAAATCATGAACCTTAGATTTAATTTGTATGTATTATAAACAGTAGTATTTTTCAAGGTGGGTGTTGTCTGTAAGTGTTTATGAATGTGTGTGTGTGTGTGTGAATATTATTATTATTATATATTGATATAATGGTAAAAATAATTGAGAGTGTTCATTTATAATTTATTATTTACTTATAACTGATGATGTGCTTAGCTATAGCATGAAACGTCCTTAATATACTATGGCACTCTCCTTGGTGTTTGTCTTTTTTTTCATAAATATATATATATATATATATATATATATATATATATATATATATATATATATATATATATATATATATATATATATATTTATATTTATATATATATACTCTTATATACTATATATATATATATATGAAAGGTACAGTGAAACCTGCCTCAATCCCGGGGAAGATAATAAATTTATTACTAGTTGTTAGATATTCTGGCAACAAAAGGAGGTCAAATGTTCCTGGAGGTTAAAGGTAGCTTGACTTGGCGAGGTTGCCATATTTTTCATTATCACTTTTGTTGTAGCTGCTGCTATGAAAGCAACCTTTAAAAATCGTTTGTTAAAATACTTTGTTAAAAGTTTAAATAGTCCTAGATATTCACGAAGGTCTTGTGTTGGTCGTGAGCATCGTTATATCGTAAAAGGTTATAATCGTTAACCCTATCGTTATTATATATTCTAACTAGTGCAAACGACTAACACTCGTACGTAACTTTGTGAATATTCTGACTTACTTTAAGTTGCAGTTGAGGAATAGTCCCTTATTTAATTTACTTTGACATATTCCTCTTGCAATTATACCAAACTAATAATCTTGAGGCAAGAAACGGCTTTACAAAATAGTCGTTTCAAGCTGTGAGAAGACCACAATTTTTCTCAATCAGCTTTTCATACAACGTAACATCGAAATAAGGCAAATATTCGACTGCCTTAGCCTCCAGGAATAAAACCTCTAATTTAGCCTTTATTTGCATGTTTGCAATCATAATCGTTTTCTCTAGCTACTCATTGCAAACACCGGCAAAATAATAAATAATGAATATAATCACTAATTATATTCACGTCTAAAATAAAATACAAAACGATCGTAGATCGTTTTATCTTGAGAAAAATTTGTGATTTAGCAATTTTATCTTGAGAAAAATTTCGTGGGTTTAGAAAATTTTATCATGAGAAAAATTTTGATTCAAGCAATTTTTGCTTGAAAATTTGTTATTTAGCAATTTTATCTTGAAGAAATTTGTCTCAAAATCGTTTATTTTGAGTAAAATTTGTGATGAGTAAAAATTTGCTTTATAAAATTTGTCTTGAAAAGAATTGTTACTAAGAGGTTTATTTTGAGAAAATACTTCGGTTTACGAGAATAGTAGTTTGCGTTAATTTATAGTTTGCGTTAATTTATAGCTTGCGTTAATTTATAGTTTGCGTTAATTTGTAGTTTGCGTTCATTTGTAGTTTTGTAAGGTTAGAAACTGGAAACTTGTAAGTTACTAGTTTCTCATAGTTTCTAGTTACTCTTAGTTTATCACTGCAGTACGCAGGTAACTTAATATAAGTTTTATACTTGGCCTGTTGGCTTAAGAAAGTTGTGACTTTTACGTATTCCGAGTTAATAGAATATCAACTTGAGAAACTTTGTTTTTCATTGCAGACTGCAACTGCAGTTATCGAATAAACTTTTTCGAATAGAAAAAATCATTTTGCGTAAAAGTAGTCACGTTTATTTATTATAGCTTAACGGCTATAGTCACACTTTGCTTAAAAGGTCAAGTAGTCATAAAATACTTTAAAAAGAATATATATTTTTATATATATATATTTCGTTGCGACTTAATATGGAATAAATATACTGTTGCCTTTTGTATTCCTATAAGGAGGATATATTTATTTATAGTAAACCGAATTCTCCAATAAAAAAAAAGAATTTGGCGAAATAAATTTATTTAATCAGTTTGCGTATTTGCATTTTTTTTCGTTTTTTTTTTTTGGGGGTAGTTTTTTTTTGTATAATCTATTACTATTTGTTTTTTGTTAAAATATTTGCGTATTTAAGGTTTTGCGTATACTTATATAACTTTTTGCGTATATATATAATATATATATATATATATATATATATATATATATATATATATATATATATATATATATAATATATATATATATATATTTAAATTTTGCGTTTTTACGTCTTGCGTTTTCATTTAATTATTTAATCATGCCTCGCTTTGACAAAGCCTCTGCAGGTCAAATGTTGTCAGAGTTGGAGGAGAGCTTGCAAGGGGATTTGGGAGGAGGAAACGTAGTCTCCCTTTCTGAAGAAGAAAAAAATAATCTTCTTTCAGATATTAAATCTAAATTGACCCCTATTAAAAGATCTAGGGCAGTCATTAGAAGGAAAATTACTCTTCTTTTCAAAAGCATCATGGACCTTTCTTCTGATGACGATGATAATCAGATCGTTTCTTTAAAGTTAGATGAAATAAAGCAGAAACTCGAAGATGTAAGATCTGTTGATTCTCAAATTGAGGAAGTTATTAGCAAGTCCTCTCTAATTGATCACGATCCGAGTTTTTTGGATGAAGAAATAATCGAGACTAGTCATTACCATATGCGAAATGAAAAGTTGTTGTTACATATGAAGCCTCAAAATGAGACATATTCCCCTTCAGCGCCTTCTTCTATAAATTCTGGAGAGGGGGCAGTAACGCGCTCTGAGTTGCAAGATCTTTTTAAGAATTTAGATAGTCGGAAGCAGGAAATAAAAATTCCTGCTATTAAGTGTCAAGAATTTAAAGGTGAGGGTGATAGACACTCGTTCCGCTCTTTTTTGCTCTCGTTCCATAATATATATGGAACAAGAAAAGATGTTTCGGATGCTGCCAAATTGCAGTATTTAAAATCTTTACTATCTGGCAATGCCCTAAAAGACATTGAACACTTACCTAACGTTAATAGTAATTTGGAGGTGGCACTTGACATTTTAAAGAGTCTTTATCTCGATGAATCTTATATAGTCGATTCACTATTTCATAAAATAGATACAGCTCCTCTTTTAGATAGTCGCAATCTCGAAAAAATAAGAATGTTTATTTCAGAGATAAGAGCGTATCTCCATGAACTAAAAGAGTTTGGATTGGATTTTTTTGAAGAGTCAACTGCTGGCTGCAAGCTTGTGAGCCACTTAATCGTTGACAAATTGCCTATTGGGTTCCTGCGAGAACTTAAGTTTATAACTCAGGCGGAGTATCCATCCATAAATGTCATTTTAAAAAATTATGGTAAAGTGTTAAAATCAATGGAAAAGGGGAAAGAAAAAAGTCAATCGACATTTAAAAAAGAAAAGAGCTCTGAACATCATAATCAGATGTTTCTCGAGCGAAAGTCTCCTAAATATTCGTGTAATACCTCATCCTCAAAGGAAAGTGTAAAATCTTCTAACTCGAGTAGCAAAAATAATGCGCGGAAAGTTAAAACGGATGGGTTAAAAAAAGTTGATGCTTTTACTGCTCATTGTAAATTTTGTGAAGGTAATCATTCGATGGTTTCCTGTGGGACATATTCTTCTCCTGAAGCAAGGAAAGATCGTTGTAGGGAGCTAGGTTTATGCTTCAGTTGCTCTAGTAAAAAGCATTTGGCCAATGAATGTCCTGCTAAAAAATATGGAATTAGTCACCCATGCGGGAAATGTGGAAAAAAGACGCATATTACAGCTCTATGCCGTTCAAGTGGTAGTAACAAAAATGAGTCACCTGGTGGCTCTTCACCACAAAATAGTAGCCATTCAACAGCGTTTCTGATGAACAAAATAATCCTAATAATAATAATAATTCAGGTGTTGCGTCTTCCCAAAATATTCTACCTACTCTCTCTCTCAAAATTAAAAAAGGGAACAAAATAGTTCCTGTAAGAGTGCTTTTAGATTTAGGTTCTCAATCTTCTTACTTTCATGAAAGCATACTCAAGAAGTTAGATATCAATATATCGTCTTTGCCAGTTCACCAAAGTCATATAAAAACATTTTTGGGAGAGCAGTTAAGATCATTACGATCTGTTGAAATAGAAATGGCTATATGTTGTGGGAGGTTTCAACGTCTACCAGTAAATATTGACCCTCAACTGGATGTCAGCTTTGAGGTCAAAGGCCTCATAGGAGCTATCCATAATATATCACAAAATGGATATAATATTGCTGATAGTCATTATAAAGGTAAACATGGTGACAAAGTATCGAATATAGTAGGGTTAATAGGAATAGATGCTCTGCATCTTTTAAAACACATGAAAACAGTGAAATGTATTAGGGGCAGTGCCCTTGAAACGTGCCATGGGTACGTCCCATATGGGCCTGTTAAATCTTTTTTAACACCTACCCAGGAAGGAATAATCTTTGGAAAAGACCCTTCGTCAGGTAAACCTGTCAAACGATTTTGACATGAGGAAATAGTCCCCATGCCATCAAATATTAGAAAATCTGTCTCAAACGTCCCTGAGTATATAATCAACTTAGTGATAGAACCTAAACCATCTTATTTTGACCCGCTCAGACATACTCACGCTGAGTCAGATTTAGACTTAGGTCTGGAGAGTCTTTACAAATTAGAATCTCTAGGCATTAATGAAGAGCGAGACCAAGGTTCTATAGACGAAGTTTTTATTAAAAAATTTCACGAAGGGATTGAGTTTCGTGACGGAAAATACCACGTAGAACTTCCGTGGTTTAAGAATATCCTAGAGCAGGTCCCGTCTAATCATCACATTGCCCTTGCAACAATGCAAAGAGTCAAGAAGAAGCTTACTGCTCAAGGATTAGTAGAAAGGTATAGGGACATATTCAGAGATTATAAAAAGGAAGGCATTATCGAGTCTGTGGAAGTAGAGCCAAAAGATTTCCACAAATTCATCTGGATTCCTCACAGACCAGTTATAAAACAGGCTCTACAGATCACGACAAAAATCAGACCTGTATTTAATTGTAGTTTGAAGATAGGAGACAGTCCGTCTTTGAACCAGGCTTCTTATCCAGGGGTGGACTTAATCGCCTCCCTTTTCAAATTATTAATCGCTTTCAGAACGAACAAATATATAGTCCTGTCTGACATATCGAAAGCTTTTCTGCAAATCCGACTTAAACTAGAAGAGGACCGAAATCGGTTTTGTTTTTTTTGGGAGGAAGATGGTAAGTTAATTACTTATCGCTACTCCACTATAATCTTTGGCTTAGCAGTCAGTCCCTACATATTAGGTGCTGTGATTCAGCATCATGCTAAAAAGTACCCAGACGATCTTTGTACCTCTCTCCTTCAAAATAATCTTTATGTTGACAATTTTATATATTCATCCTCATCTGTTGAGGAACTGCAAGATATTTATCGAAAGGCCACTTCGCGCATGAGCGAAGGAGGTTTTAACTTGTGTTCATGGAACACAAATTGTCCTGAACTCAAAAGATTGTTTGAAGAGGAGGGTAAAATTGTTTCTCATCAGTGTGATGAGGAAAGGGTGTTGGGATATCTATACAACACAAGTCTGGACACTCTGAGCTTAAGTGACTTTGTTCTTGGAGAAGTCTCTACAAAAAGAGAACTTCTGTCTGAAATTTCTAAGATTTTTGACCCCCTTTCTTTATACCTTCCTGTTACTATTAGAGGCCGTCTTCTAATGAAGAAAACCTGGGAGGTGGAAATGGGGTGGGATGACATAGTCACTCCTGAGATGAGAGATCAATGGAAGAAGTTGAGTAATGATCTTCACTCTTTGAAAGGGATTTCTTTTAAAAGATCATCATTGGAAGTTAACGACTCCAATATAATTTATATATTCTGTGATGCAAGTTCTGTAGCGTACGGATTTGTTGTCTATGTTTCATCCGAATCTGAAGGTCCTAAAATGCTATGGGCAAAGGGCAAAGTAGCACCCGCAAAAGGGAAAACTCTTCCATGTTTGGAACTTTTATCAGTATTTCTGGCATTAAAATGTCTGCCTCAAGTACTAAGTAGTTTATCTGGAGTTAAGTTTAAAGAACTGAATATTTTTTCTGATTCCCAGATAACCCTCCATTGGATTCATAATAAAGGTATGAAGACCAAACAAGTATTTGTAAAAAATCGCGTACAAAATATTCATACAATGAGTTCAGAACTTAAAGAAAAATATTCTTTGAGTCCAAACTTCCTGTACGTTAGAACTGAAGATAATCCTGCGGATCTTCTGACAAGAGGAATATCTTTTAAAGAATTTCAAAAGAACTTGTCCTTCTGGACAAATGGACCAAAATGGCTAGCTCTGAATAAAGTTTATTGGCCTTCAACTGAGATAGAAACAGCATCGCCTGTATATGCTGTTATTCAAGGTGATAAGGAACCTCCTGTGCTAGATATATCAAGATATTCTACTTTACACAAAGTCTATCGAATAGTCTCTGTTATTTCAATTTGGTACAGTGAACAGAGGTGTGTCTGATAATCATGATGTGAAAGCTCGTCTTTATTGTCTGAGGACAATGCAAAGAGAATCTTTTGCAAAAGAACTTAAATTTTTAGAAGAGGTGAAAAACAATTCATCTTTTAATGGCCAAGTCCCGGATTTGGTCAATAATTTGGACTTGTTCCTAGACGAAAATAATCTCGTCAGGAGTAAAGGACGTCTGTCTAGATGTAATTATTATGAATATGATGTGATGAATCCCATTTTATTGGCAAAAAGCCATCATTTAACCAAGTTGATAATCAGAGATGCTCATTTAAGATGCAAGCATCTGGGCATCCAGGCTACCCTTACAAATATTCGTCTACAAGGATTCTGGATCACATCTGCTCGTACCTCTATTAAAAACGTCTTGCAAGAGTGTATAATCTGCAAGAAATTTAATAATTTTGCATACAAGTACCCGCGCTTCACTAATTTTTCAAAGGCCCAAGTAAATTTATTCAGACCATTTAAGCACGTAGGAATTGACTACACAAAGCATTGGTGGGTAAAAGTAAAGGGCTCTAGTCCTGCCCAGAAAATGTTTATCATAATCTACACTTGTTTGAATATTCGTGCGATTTATTTGGATCTTGTTGATGATATGTCATCTAAATCTTTCATACAGTCATTCCAGAGATTTGTAAATCGTTTTGGAGTGCCTGATTGTGTATACAGCGATAACGCTCGTTCATTTAGTCAGGGTACAGATTTTATAGAAACTTTTCTAGTATCGGAAAATGGAAGTGAGTTTCTAAGGAGAAATCAAATTGTTCACAAACGTATTCCTTTATATAGTCCGTGGACTGGAAGCATGTGGGAACGTTTGATAAGAGTGGTCAAAGATTGTCTATTCAAGACAATCGGACGTTCTTCTTTAAATTATTTTGATTTTGTGACAATTTTGTCTGATATTGCTGATGCAATAAATTCGCGTCCCTTGACCTATACGTCAAGCGCAAATGATATTTTGCCACTCACTCCTAACGACTTCCTGAAACCGTTAGCAAAAACCGCCATGGTTCTACCGGGAGATGGATCAGATAGTCAGTTCTGGGATTCTTCCGTGGCTCCGAGAGAGCTTATGAAGTCTCTTAAATATTCATCTGTGAAATTTGAAGATTTCCGTACCCGATGGTACAACGAATATATGTTGAGTCTGAGAGAGATTGGTAGAGATCTCTATCAGACGAAATGGGTTAATTTAATCAAGAAAAATGATGTAGTCTTGATTAAGAGTCCAGTAAAGGAGCGTCCTTACTGGCAAATGGGGATAGTCGAGGATCTCATGTTCGGAGATGACAACAAAGTCAGATCTGTTCATGTCAGAACTCCAGGAGGAGCGATCAATTTATACCCTGTGAAGTATCTATATCCTTTAGAACTTTCTTTGACTCACAGTGGATCAACGTCAAATTCGAACGACGCCCCAGCCCCTCAGGCAACTTCTTCTTCTGTCGATATACCTGGAGGAGTTAATCCCCCTTCTTCGTCTGTGATAGATGCTGCAGGGCCCTCCACACCTATGAATAGTCGACCTGTGCGGAGGGCGGCAGAAGCCGCTAGGAAACATTTCCTTGTTTATGATTCCTCCGAAGAATCTGAATAGATAATCGATATCTATAGTTTTCTATTTGTAAATATGCTGGTATCTGCCCTAAAGAGGCCAGACGCCATCCCCCCCGGGGAAGATAATAAAATTATTACTAGTCGCTAGAAATTCTGGCAACAAAAGGTCAAATGTTCCTGGAGGTTAAAGGTAGCTTGACTTGGCGAGGTTGCCATAATTTTCATTATCACTTTTGTTGTAGCTGCTGCTATGAAAGCAACCTTTAAAAATCGTTTGTTAAAATACTTTGTTAAAAGTTTAAATAGTCCTAGATATTCACGAAGGTCTTGTGTTGGTCGTGAGCATCGTTATATCGTAAAAGGTTATAATCGTTAACCCTATCGTTATTATATATTCTAACTAGTGCAAACGACTAACACTCGTACGTAACTTTGTGAATATTCTGACTTACTTTAAGTTGCAGTTGAGGAATAGTCCCTTATTTAATTTACTTTGACATATTCCTCTTGCAATTATACCAAACTAATAATCTTGGAGGCAAGAAACGGCTTTACAAAATAGTCGTTTCAAGCTGTGAGAAGACCACAATTTTTCTCAATCAGCTTTTCATACAACGTAACATCGAAATAAGGCAAATATTCGACTGCCTTAGCCTCCAGGAATAAAACCTCTAATTTAGCCTTTATTTGCATGTTTGCAATCATAATCGTTTTCTCTAGCTACTCATTGCAAACACCGGCAAAATAATAAATAATGAATATAATCACTAATTATATTCACGTCTAAAATAAAATACAAAACGATCGTAGATCGTTTTAATATATATATATATATATATATATATATATATATATATATGCTGCTGCTTAATATGTATATAACTAACTTTCTTATATATATATATATATATATATATATATATATATATATATGTATATAACCAGCACTCTACACCACCCTATATACCATAACTATACTTCTATATATATATATATATATAGGGTTGGAAAAAAAACCAAAAAACATTAGTTTTTAACAAAAAAACAAACAAATAAATCAATGTTTTATGGGTTTTTATGCTATTTTGATGGTTTTAATGTAGTTTTTAATGGTTTTAATAGATTTTAAAAGGCAAAAATCACTACTGGAAACTGTTATGAACATGTGCTAACACATATTTAAAATTCCTTAATAAATTTCTTTAGATTCTTAAATTTCAAATTTTTTTGATAACTGTAAACTGGTATAAAATTATCATTTTTTGAGTTTTACACAAACTCAAAGTTAAAAATAAGAGGGTATATTATAATATATAAACTCTATCTGAAAAAAGGTTATACTTTATTATTTTACAAAAAAAAAAAAAAAAAAAAAAAAAAAAAAAAAAAACAAAAGAAAATTTTTTTATAAATAAACCTATAATGATATACAAATGAATTCTTATTTACCTTTATATTTGAAATACTTTAAGATATATATATATATATATATATATATATATATATATATATATATATATATATATATACTTCTTTATATATATATATATATATATATATATATATATATATATATATATATATATATATATATATAGAGAGAGAGAGAGAGAGAGAGAGATTCATCATTAAAAGTCGAAACTGAAATTATCATTAAGAATTTTATTCAAAAAAACTAATTTCCCTGCTTTAGCTGTTGCCAACCTATTTCTAATGTTGCTGTGCACAAGTTTGAAAGTTGAAAATACCCTTTCAACATTAGCATTTGATGAGGTTGCTGACAATATGCTTACTATTTTATATATAACCTTCTCCTCTAATTTTTCTTTGAGAGATCTGTACCAAGATGAAGAGTCACTGCTGACAACAGAGAATCATCAAATAGGTAACTTTTATGAAATGGAGGAGAATTTACTCTTAAATTTATACAAATGGGCATCAGTTCAGGATACTCATTTTCCATAAATTCCATTGCTTTTGAATACTCATCCTCTGGAAGTACTGCGGTCTGATATCTTGGATTAAAAATATACGCCAATAAGTGAGCTTCTGTTTCTGCCTGATGATACCTCCTTTTTACTTTTGCTAAACCTTGTCTGTTGAGTGGTGGATTAAGCTGTTCTAGCTCCATGTTCATATTTTTCCAAATATAAACCGCATCACTTAGTTTACAGTCATTGCCTTCTAGCTTAGTTAATGCTGTGGCCACACACTCCACGCATGAGTTTTATTATAAACTTTTGAAATGTGGCATCGATGGGTAGAAAATGAATTCCCAAGTGCTCGAAACAAGAATAATGTTTTAAACATGTTAAATTTACAAATATATATATATATATATATATATATATATATATATATATATATATATATAACTGCTCTTATATATATATATATATATATATATATATATATAAGATAGATCTATAAATATAATTCTCACAATAATATAAAATCAGCAAAAAAAAATTTATTGCCTTTCAGTTACTCTTCGATTGAAAAATTGAGAAAACCATATCAACATGCTAAAGAAAATCATTAATAAATATATTTTTTAAATATTTTATGCATGTTTTTTTATTTTAATCCCCACTATATATATATATATATATATATATATATATATATACTATATATATATATATATATATATATATATATATATATATATATATATATAACATAGATTGATATTCATATGGCTCAATTGCAATTCCTTTATATATATATATATATATATATATATATATATATATATATATATATATTTATAAAATTTATTTTTATAAAAAAATATATATATATATATATATATATATATATATATATATATATATATATATATATATATATATTCTAAATTTTTATATTTCACTTTATATATATATATATATATATATATAATTTCAAAAGTTATTTTCTTAAAAGCACAAATCTATTAGTATCATATTTTAATTTATAAAATATTAAAAATAAAGGTAAAATAACTTTAATTTCTTTTGTGTGATAATAAGTTTTGGCACCAAGTTGTTATTCTAATTCTGCATTATACTATTAAAATCAAGTTAATCAACACACTATTAAAGCTCTCTGAATGATATTTAAACCGAAATTGAAAATAGTTTATTCTGTAAAAAATATTACATATTATACTGTAGCTGGCGGACAAACTCTAAGCATTTCTTTGTTCTGGTCACTTGTATTGCCTTAAATCCTAGCCTAGTTTTTAGCCTGCATGCATTCCTGGAATCTACATAGCGTGCAGTTCATACACGCAGCTTTTCAACCATAGGTTTACAAAGGTTCGTGATCAAAACTATGACTATGTAACTAAATATAATAATCGTTTATTATTCTAAATGCACAAACCAGTGTTAGGCTAGATTATTATATAGGTATTAGACATGCGCACCATCGCACAATAGGCCAGCATAGGCCCTAATATAAGAAATAGTGTAGCCTAGGACACAAATTAGTTTCAATTGAGGCCGGAAGATCACGGCTAGACTCTTTAGGGCCCCAGCAGAAATGAGCATCAGTGTGAACACCTGGATTCTGTATTTCTCGGGGATATCCCAGAAATAAGAATGCAACATAGGTGTAGCATTGATACCTATTTCATAAAAACCCAGTGCTTCGGCATCGGTTGAAGGCTCTGTCCAATTTCTGTTAGACTTGTACCAATTCAGGTACCGTACTTTGGGATACCCCCAAGTATCAGCCAAATTGCGGTATTTTATATGCTTGTGCAATATGGTGCAATTGGCTATGTCCCGGAGAGAATTTACTAGTACTTTCTCATCAGGATGTATCACATTGCAGTTATATTACATCCCAGGCTAACATGTATTTATTCCTTTTATTTTTAGCCTGGGGTGTGAGTCTTATTCTGGTTTTGGATTTATCCGGCTGTGACAAGGATCAAATCTAAAAGGTGTGTGCCTACACAGTACACTCATAACTGAGCAACCTAAATAGAACTGTAAAATTATAACTGGATTTTTTCCTCAACCATCCGAAGCATATAATGGACTTTCATCTTAGAAGTCTACATTGGTGACCTTGGCTCTTTAGTCTCCCCATAGTAAAAATATTCCCCTTGGATGTAGAGACTTCTTCGGTTCCTCAGTTACACACCTCTTCGCACCTGCCGCAGTAGTTACAAGCAACAACTGCCATCAGCAGTCTCTTAGTGCTACAACAGTCCACTCTCCAAGCAATACACCTCCAGACACAAGCAAGCCTAAAAAATATTTTTTAATTTTATTCGTAAAATTAATTTAAATATTTTTATTTAATACAATTTTTATTATTATTACTATTTTTTTTTAATATTTCCATTTTCTTATTACTATTATATTTATTATCATTTCCATAATTTTATTATATATATTTACGTATATGTCCTATGTGTATATGCATTGGCCAACACTGGCCTTGTAGTGGTATAGCCGTGTTTATCAGCCGCTCACATAGACACACGTAGCTATGTTTAGTCTAGGAATCTTTCTTTTTCAATACTGCTAATTATTTGTCCCCTATTTTGTCCCACCAAACAGCCATCACCCGTCCTTTCCCGGCCTTCATTTCCCAACACTGATCTGTTCCCGAGCAGATAGAAGTCGCTTTCCCTGAAGACACATAATACCCCGAGCTTCGAATACAACCTGAAGTTGTTCCCTTCCAGAGATTCCCTCATGAAGTAAGAACACTCGCCACAAGCATCCGTCCCCTTATCCCTTACACTTCCCTAAAAAATTTATTTGCACGCCTCTCTATGGAAGGTTAAAGTTTCAGCAACTCTTTGAGGGGGGAGCCTTAAGAGACAGAACCCCATCAGAGACACTCTCAAGATTTTTTTAATCTTCGGGACTTCCACCATCCCCAGGAGGAGCCATACGCCAGCATGTGTCGGCAAAAGTTTGCCCATACAAGTTCAAGCCATAGTGGCTAACAAGTGATCTCGGTGAGTCCTTCAGGCGATTGGATCAGCATCCGAGTCACCTGCATCGGTACCAGCCCCGCCACCATCATTAGTTCTCCCAGCTCTTATCTCTACCCCCGTCAGCCCCCCCCTTATAAACTCCTGCTATCTCTTTCTATACCTCAAAACCTCTTCTCCTTAGACTTCCTCTCCACACAGATTTTAGACTATCCCTTCTCGCCACACCAGACCCAACACCATTCACCACGGCGCCCTAGCAGAAGGAGGGATTGCAAAGGCTATCATGAGACTTTATGGCACTGCCTCACTCTCAGCAACGCCTCCCCACTCGCTGCAATAACACCCCTGTAAATGCCACCCTCCTTCAGGATGAAGACTGGGTATGCTCTATCACCGCCACCTTTCCAGGAACGATGCCCGTAAATTGTCATCTGTGGAAATTTTAGAAACTCTTACAACCAAATCCTTAGAAAACGTACAAACAACTGGCTCTCCTGCTCCGCGCCGCCTTCTGCGTTTCAAACCCCTTCCACCAAGATTCACACCTATCGATACAGAGCTGCAGATTTTCATGTTTCCCTTCAAATAGTCTTGGTTCCTCCCTGTACGCATCCTACCGTTTCCGTTACACGCGAACTTACAGCCATTTTACTACGGTAAACGCTCACGCACCCTCGACCGACCCTCAGCATGCTGTGCCTTTTTTGATCAGGCCAGCATCACTCAAAACCGATTATCGGCGGCAGATTTTTAACCATTACACCACTGGTGATCTTCGGAAACCAACTCTTGGTAATCGCAACACCACCTTTTCTCCATGGCAGCATCTCTTCTCTGCAGTAAGAAATTTCCGCCTGCATCCTCCCATTTTTTTTCCCTTTCCTTCTTCCAGCAAAAGAAACTTTCCATCTCTTCTGCAACCTATGATCTTCAATTGCCCCCCAGCCAAGCATCAGTCTTCCACCACATAGAACCACAGGTCCTCCACTTTGCACGCAGCCCTTGTCGCCATCGGCCCGAAAGAACCTGAAATCCTCTTCGATTTTGAGTCACACTTGAGCTTCAAGCGTTCGACCTTCCAAGAGCCAATTGGGTTGCACCCTTACACCTCGTCCCCAAAGCACCCCTGGGACTGCGCCCCTTGCGAATTTTAGGGCTCCTTAATGCATCACTGTCCCAGATCGCGCTCCATTTCCTCACATCCATCCTATCACTACCACCTAGTGGTGCTAACAACATTTTCCAAAATCGATCTGGTTTGCGGTGTACCTATGCACCAGATCCTTAGCCACCCGAAGATGTCACAAAATCTGCCTGATTACACCTTATGACTTATGAATTCTTGAGAATCCCATCGGTTACGAAGTGCTCAAACATTCCAAAGGTTCCTTGACATATCTTGCGAGGGCTACCCTTTCTGTTGCCATATCTACGACCTGTTATAACTTCCAACTCCGAAGAAGAACACAAGGATACCGTTTCTGCTGTCTTCTCCAGACTAGACGAATGTGTATCCGCATCAGCCCGGAGAAGTCCCTTTTCGATGTACCCTCTCACGTTTTTTGTCACACAGCTCTCGTCTAAAGGTTCTCCCCCCTTCAGGATCGTGTGGCAGCCATTCGTGCTTTTCCTTTACCTGAAACGCAGAAGCAACTGAAGCAGTTTCTCGGAATGCTGAACTACTATCATCGCTTTCTACCTGCAGCATCTGTCCATCGGCTCTCACAGAGCTCCTTCCTCCCGAAGAAAAGAAGTCTCGGTCAAGGTAGAGTGGAAGGAAGAAGGTCGCATTGCTTCTGCAAAAGACGCACTCGCGGACGCCACTCTCCTTATCCACAACAGTGTTCTGCAGCAACTGCGTTCTGTTGATGCCCTTCCAATTCCGACGAAGGTCCTGCCAGCAACACCTGAATGTTTCGCATTTTTTTTTCCTACAGCCGCTTTGGCAGAGAAATGCTATCAATCTAATTGGCAAGCAAATACTTCAATACTTTCGAAGCTCGGGAATTTAACATTCTCCACATGAGCACAAATGCCGATCACCCTTTCATGGCATCTCAAATTAACGACACTTCCGAGAGAAAGCTCTTCATTGGAAATATAGTATCGCAGAGTAAGCAGACATCCATCACGTCCCATTACGATAATCCTCAACGGCTATACACCTTCACACATCGAGATTACCTCCATTCATTCACTCCCACACAACTAACCTTACTAAGGACATCCACTGCACAGTCATTAGAAGAACCCTCTTTCCCCAGGATCTTCTCTGCAACTCATGTGGATTTCTTAATCCGGATACTCAGAAAAAACTCTGTGACGTCTACTGATGCTTCCCATCCTTTATTTCTCCTCTTTCCGCAACCTGTTTTCCTTGCTCGTTTACTCCTTTTCTGACCCCGATATCGAACCTCAAAAAGCTGGTACGGCGGACGCTTTTTGGCCAATTTTAATACCGATTGTGCGAAAATGTACTGTGAAATGCTTTCTTCACAGCATTCTATTGTCACCGACACACCACAGCCCCTTTACGCGGGAGTTTCTCCCCCGGAAGAACGTTTTGAGAAATTACCTATTGACATTGTTCTCCCCTTACATCCTTTTAATGCGTTTCAATATTATCCTTACATGTATGACTGCTTACGAGCTTTCCGAAGCCATTCCTCTCAAAATCGCCACTGCCAATTATAGCTAAAGCTTCATGACTCATTGGCTTGCGCGCTGCGTAACCGCATACCGTACCATAAATTGAGGTAGAAAATTTGAATCTCTTCTTGGGTAAATTGATGCGCCTCCTGGTTCTTAGAGCATCCAGAACCACCAGCTTTCATCGGTTCAAAATGAGTCATATAAAGATTTCATTGCCAGCTTAGCATCTTTGCGCCATCCCCAGCATGACCAATGAACTGATGCGATCCTTTGTAATTTGGCATTCGCTCCGCCCTCAAGGAGATCATCCAATGCACAGCCTCAGAACTAATCTATGGTTCTCCATTAAGCTACAATTAATTATATTTCTAAAAATCTCCCCTTCCCCTTCCCCTCCCCTTCCCCTCCCCTTCCCCTTCCCCTTCCCCTCCCCTTCCCTCCCCCTTCCCCTTCCCCTTCCCTTCCCCTTCCCCTTCATCGATCCTACTCCTAGCTCACTCGTTGAAAACTGTTCGTGTCGTGGGATACCATACCTCCGATGCCACACATCCACTTCTTTCGTTCGAAAATAACTGCCACAGTTATCCATTTCGTTTCGTCAAACACTCACAAGACTCGTCTTCAGCCTCGGTACTACGCCCATTTATGTATGAGCAAGGCAGTGAAATCTTTCACCATTCAACGCCAAATTACGCGCAACAAAGTCATCTGCATCGATCGTCTAAGAAAGCTTTCCGAGAGGCTAACCCTCCGAACCTTCCAACTTTCCACCACCTCCAGGATCCCATTTCCTACTCCCCTCCCCACGCATTTCCTCTCCACCTCCCCCTCCTTGTTCTCCTCCTTGATTCTTCCACCTCCTTATCCTCCAACACCCCATTTACAAGCCGCTTGTTTCTCCACTCCTCATCACCCTATCCTCGCTCCACTCTGGCTTCACAACCGCGTGCCAAAAGAAAGATGCAGCTGGCCATCGGATTCGAATTCCAGCCGCCTACCTGCCTACTAAAGCGACGGACCGACACACAATTGTAAATCGATACTTAGTGCGTCGCACAATTCAAGCAATTCATCCTCCTCCACTGTTATTGCCTAGCGCCCTAGCCTGCCATTATTTTCCTGGAATCTAATTAGAGCGTGTACTTCATTCACGCAACTTTGCAACCATAAATAACAAGCTTCGTAATGAAAACATCTTCCTAATAACTAAATCAAATAAATCGTTATTATACAAATTGTTCAAACCAGGTGTTAGCTATAGTATGCCCCAGTGAGACGTGCACTAACACACAATAGCCCCAAGCCAAGAAATAGCATAGCTAGGATACAAATCAGCTTAGTTGAGCACCGGGAAATGCCACGCTATACCTGTAGGCGCCCCAGAGGCAAAGAATACATCAGGTGAATGCAATATAGTACCCCAAATGAGAATGCTAATGTAGGGTAGCATAAGGCTTCCTTCATAAAACTCAGAGTTTCGGCATCGGCCGAAGGCTCTGTCAATTCTATTAGCCGTAGAAGAACTGCGTATACTAATAACCATACCATAACTTGGATACTTCCGAAACAAGTTCAGCCGAGTTCTGTACTGTATACGTTTGTACAATATAGTGCAATTTATATATCCTGAGGAGAATTACTAGTATTTCTCATCAGGAATGTATACATTGCCATAAGATTACCTCCCCCGCGGCTAACAAGTATTCTCTCTTTTATTCCAGCCTGGGGTTCAAGTTTTATCTGGTTCGATCCGCCTGATAACAGATCCTATCTTGAAACGGGTGTAACATAGACCCATATCTGAGCAACCTCGAAAATTTGATATGCTATTAACTTTCAATCAACCTCTCCAATATTGAATATACTCAATCACGAGTCTACAAAAAAAAATAAAACAAAATAAAACATATAAACAAGAATAGTTGATAGACCAATAACAACTACGAGAGCACTTAACTCTGAGTATAATAATATTGGTGTAACGAACTAGTCTTTGACAGAAATTTCAAAACTAAACAGAATTAATCCTTAAAAACAAAAAAATAAAACAATTTTCAAATGGCTGATAATAATTCAAAAATTTATACAAGAAACACAATATTTAAACATTTCAATAAGAAAGGCGAAAGTAGTGAAAAAATTTCGATTTGGTCCTTAGATAAAATAGTTAAAATATTATGTAAATGTTGAATAGAACAAAAAAATTTATTGGCGTAATTTTAAAAAAATTAAGTTAAAAATATTAACTTTGAATAAAAATGAAAAAAAAAAACAATATAGTTTTATATAGCATATTTCTGGACAGTTGATTTTAAGTCTCAGTAAAAAAAATCGTTCAAAAAGAAACCTCTTCGAATGTTGCTAGAGGCAGATATTCTCTCTCCCACGTTTTCCTTTTCCGTACTGTTGATATGTTTAGAAAAAGTCTGCCCAGCGATACCATACAGCAGCTAATACGCGATATGGTGCTATGTATAATACAAATATAATAATAATAATAATAATAATAATAATAATATAAAAAATAATAATAAATAAAATAATAATAATATAATAATAATAAAATAAATAATAATAATAATGAATAATAATCCAAAATTATCTTTTTTCTCTGCTGTTGTACGCATTCAGCATAGTATTCAATTAATGGTCTAACATAACCATTATAAAGCTTATTCATTACTTTTTCTTAAATTTTATTAATTTAAAAAAAATACACTTTATTCTTTTCGTAACATCTGTTATATCTATGATCTGCCTCTTAACCCACTTTCAAATTACAACTGATATTTAGTAGTTTGAAAAACAAGCTTTGTAAACCCATAGCCAACTTATTTCTGAAAGGATGGCGTGCTAGCCTTACCTAGCAACGAGTATCCCCCAGTTAGCGGAGTTAAACATCTATATCCCCAACTGGTACCCCAGCTTCAGATGACGCCACATCTTCGCAAGCGATTGTAAGATATAATATATATATATATAATATATATATATATATATATAATAGATATAATAATATATATATATATATAGTATATATAATATATATAGTATATAATAATATAAATTATAATACATAATATAATATATAATATATATATAAATATTAGATATATATATATCTTATATATATATATTTATATATATATATATATATATATATATATATATATTATATATATTACTATATATATATATAATTTATATATATATATATATATAGATATAATATATATAATATAATATATAAATATAATATAATATATATAATATAATTATATGATGTAATAAAAGAC
>JABUQX010070823.1:0-16874 GCA_015478945.1 Trachelipus rathkii | reverse complement strand
AATATCTTAAATATTTGAACTCAATAACTTGTTCCAGCTCTCACCATCAACATAACTTCACACTGAGGACTGTCCTCACTCACAACCATACACCTTACTCTTATCTACGTTTACTTTCAAACCCTTCCTTATACTCGTTCATATCTCTCTACCAATCCTCTCAAACTCTCTTCAGATTCACCGCACAAAAACCATATTATAATATAATATATATATAATATTATATATATATATAATTATAATATATATAAAATATATAATATATATATATATATATAATATATATATATAAATATAGAATATATAGCGAGATGTGATTGATTGATGAATTTATAACAAACGTTATGGCAGGTATAGTCCGAGAATTGCAGGAGAGCAATATTTAGTTCCCTTATATAAGGGTAAGGGGATAAAGACCTGTAAAGTATTATAGGGTTAATTTAGTTTATTGGGTTGGAAAGGAAGATATATGCTGGTATTTTGGTCGGAAGAGTGCGTCGAATGACGAAGACTATTCTGGGAAAGAACAAGGTCGTTTAGAAGTGGTAGAGGATGTGTGGATCAATCTTACATTGAAACAAATGATTGAGATAATGATGGAGAAGAAGAAGAATAAATGTATTTAGGATTTATGGATTTGCAACAGGCGTAAAATAGGATTAATAGGGAAGCTCTATGGCAGTGTTATGAATTGTTGTGTAACTTCTAATGGAATCAAAAGTATTTATGACAATAGTGAAGCGTGTTTTAAGAATAAATTAGAGTCGAAAGTGATTGTTTAATATAATAGCGGAGAGAGAAGTGCTATGTCTCCTTGGCTATCCAATCTGTATATGGATGAGTTATGAAAGAATTAAGTAGGTGATAAGATAGTGTTAGAATGATGAGAATGAAAGAGAGTGGAGGGTTCGCCTACCTATTATATGAGGATATTTGTTTGCGTGGCGAATCTGAAGAGTGTTTGAAAGGATTGGTAGATTTATCAGGGTGTTTAAAAGGAGGGTTTGAAAGTAAACGTAGATAGAGTAAGGTTAGGCCGGTTTGGGTGAGATAGTTCTCTGTGAAAAGTTATGTTAGATGTGAACAGCTGAAATGTTCTGAATTTAAATAATTAGTATATGTGAATGAAAAGATACGGATGATGCAGAGTACTAGGAAAGTGTGAATGCACTAAGGGCTGTTGCAATTAAATCGTTGGTGATTCAAAGACTAAGTCTTGAGTGCGCTAGGGTCTTACATGAGGTATTGTTACCCGTGTTAATGTATAGTAGTGGACTATGGTCGAATAAGAGGTATAGATCTAAAGTAGCAATGTGTTTCAATGGACAAAACTTATTGGCGTTTAGGTGTGTAAAGAAATGATTAAAATGAGGAATGAACGATAGAGAGTTCTTTGTGTGGAGAATGGTAAATGAGGAATAAATAAAAGTATGTGAATCGTTTGTCATGTGGAAAAGATGGATGTTAGTCGGTTGGTTAAGCGATGTAATAGTGGTGGAGTGTTTGGCAATCGACCGGATGGGAGACCGAGAAAAAGTGGATTGAGTCAAAAATGAATGTCGAGGGAGAGAAAATGAAGATTGGCAGAAGCGAAAGAAAAGGCATTAACAGGAGTGAATGGCAAGTTTGTGAGGTATGGTTTTGTAAACCCACCTAGCCCAAGTCTGACCCACAAAAATTTGGGGAAAACGGGGAGATTCAGGGCTATCATCATAGCTGTACCCTCAAATTCTCATCAGATCTTTGCCTGCGACGTTCTCACTAATGGTATAAAGTTCGGTAGGCTCTTCTTTTCTACCTTACTCATATTCTGTCTTACAATTTTTCTAGTTTCCATGCATGTTACCAACTACCTCCAGTCTTTGGGAGAGAAAGATGGGTGGTGATGATATAATATATATATATATAATATAATATATATATAGATATATATAATAATATATATATAAAATTATATAATATATATATATTATATTAATATAATATATATATATATATTAGGGAGCTCCGATCTCCGGCTCCGGCTCCGCTTGGCCGGAAGCTTCCGGCCTTTTTAAAGATCTCCGGCTCCGCCGGAGACCACTAGTCTCCGGCCTTCTCCGGCCGGAGACCTATCTTTATTTTGCTTTTTAGTTTTGAAAATAAAAAAATATTATAAATTTTATGTAAAGTAATAGAGACATTTAATGAAATAAATTTATTAAGAAGAAAACTGATTCGATACAAAAAGTGTAAAAAAATTATTTTAATATTTTTTGTTGTAGTGATAATATTAAGTTAAACTAATAACCTAATATTATAACATAATAATAGATAATAATAATCAATAATGCCCATATGACACCATTTTCTGATTCATTGTCATTTTCATTACTGACCAAGCTCGCAGAAGCCATCCCACAGAAAAATGACAACCCTAAACAACCATTAGTGTTTGAAACAGGTAACTTTTAAAAATGCAATACGGAAATAGGTAAATGATTTGTGAGACGAACTTTCAATAAACTACATGTTATGGACCAAAGACTAAAAAAAGTATGATATATATCCTTAATCTTTAAGTTATTAAAGAGCTTTTAAGTTTTAACAAAAACAACATTGAAACTATATAATATATAATATTATATAGTATATAATATATGTATATATATATATATATATATATATATATATATATTATATATATATATTATATAATAATATATATATATATATATATATAGTATTATATATATATTATATATATAATATATATAATATATTATATAATATTATATATATATAGTATAATATTTATGCATGTACCAGCTGTTATCGATACTTTAATAGAGATCACCAAATAATTTTGAGAAAAAATTAAAAATTATTTGTAAGCGCAAATCATGTGAAAGGAAAGTTAAACGTATCTTATCATTCTATTAGGTAAACCATTCCTAATATTAAATCAACATCTCTTAAATTAATGATGAAGAAAACAGAGCTGATCAGCTAGTTGGAGAAAGGCATCCTCTTACTTGTGAAATATTTCCTGCTTGGCTAAACATTCTCCACGCTAAACACACTTGAAGTGGAGCAGAGAGATATTTCCTAGCTATTCCTAGCTAATTCAGAGATGCAAATCAGGATAAATGAGCTTCTTTCTTCTACCATAACAGGGATCAGCATCCGAATTATTCGTTCCATAAGTGTTGCTGCAAAATATTTATCCACAGTATTTTGAATAGTATTTTCTGATTCATGTTGTTTTCTCTCACTGCTGCTTCTACGTTTTCATTTTAACTTTTTTTTCTCCTTTGATCAGTTCCACTTGTTTGATTGTATCTGAAATTCTTCATTTCCTTGAAGATTTTCTGGAATTGTCAACAAAGACACTCCAGACAATTGCAATTTTCCTTGTCAATAATTTGCCTTTCATTTTAAATTCTCATGAATCTGTATAGACTGATCATTGTTGAATCATCATTTTGTTCATCAGAATCTGAACTTAATGTAATATTTCTTTAGCTTTTATAAAATATATCAATAAAATTTGTTTATTTCTGTATCCAATAATTCAAAGGGAACTAATTTGTATTGTGGATTTTAGAAATGTTGCAAGTACATAAAGTTCTTCTTTTTTAATGGTACCAAAACATTCAGTAACAAAATTTAAAAGTTCATCTTTCATAGTTTTACACCGCTATCCTTCCAAGTTTTGCTATTTTTGCAATGCATTAATTGCAGGTATTACAAATGATAATCAACATCATCATCACCGCTCTTTATTAAATTCTTCAATGTTTTAACAATCTAATTATTCTCCATAGCTTCCATGATTTGCATTTTAGATATCTAATGTTTTCTAATTTTTAAATTATATAATAATTAAAATTTTTTGCTTCTATATCCTTTGCACATATATATGACGAATTCCATCTGTGTTTCCACGATTTGGATAAGCATAGTGTATTGCAAATAATTTTTGAATTTCGTTAATTTAGTTGTACATTGGTGATTAACTAAAAGACCTACAATTTTCCTACATAAAATAATTAATATTTAATTTATTTTTGAGAAAATCAATTAAAGATTTACTAGCTGTAAGAATGAATAAAAATGTCCATTTATAACCACCTGTCGTCTCAACCTTTGTAATGTTTGTTGCACTTATCTTAGGAACAAAAATACCTTTCTTTTTTTAAATCCCATCTCTTAAGTGTTTCCTCACATTTTAGACATATATTTTCTGCTGAATGAGAAACACCAAAACTACTGATTTGTAATGTTCCAACTCTTCCTTTGGAAATCTTTATCAATTCAATGCCCTGACATACTTATAAAGCTTTCATGTATATGAGCAAGTCCAAATATCTGCTGTTAAAGATATTGCTTGTATTTCTTGCAGCTGAAGTGTTATTTTGTTCTTTTACCCTTTATATATTGTGGATAATTCTCTCGAAAAAGTCCTCCCTTGAGAATATTATATGTGACCATACGTGATTTAAATCTCTTTAAATCCAATGTCTTCAAAAAAAGAAAATGGCAGATTGTCCACATCAATCAATCCCCATTTTGAAACGAGATTCTGTGCTCTTCTATCATTAATTCCCAAAATCTTTGTTTTAATCAGTTATTTTCCAAAAAGTGTTAGGCTGAAGAAGAGAATCTTTTTTTAATAAGTAGAAGTTGATCATTATGGATGGACATTTGTCATCATCTTTCTGTGTCTTGATATCATGTTTCTTTTTTGGCCACTTTCCTCCTTGAAGATTCAGATACTTCCTTTTACTTCAAATATAGTTTTATGTTCTCTTCAAGATATCCAGTAAAGTTTTGTCTATAAATTTTGAACCTTTCTTTGGGTTCTCTTGATAGTAATGTATTCCCAGTAGCGCACACAAATAGTTCACACCCTCGGGTTTAAGCCCTCTTCAAGGTAACATCTCTAGGTAGTTACTACTTAGGATCCGGACGAAGAAGGTGCATGATAATTGCATGCTTAGGGTCAATCATCATAGTATATATATATTATTATAATATATATATATATAATATATATATATATATTATATATATATTAAATAATATATAATATATAATATATATATATATATATATATATATTATATAATATATATATATATTATATATATATATAGAAAATATCTACTGGTATATATATATATATAATACCATTAAATCTGAAATATATAACATATTATCTTCCCTTATATATAATATATATATATATATATATCATATATATAAAAGGAAGTCATAAATGGAAATTTTCATTCTCGCGCCGGAGACTCCGGCCTCCGGCCGGAATTGAAATTTTCATTCTCCGGCCTCCGGCTCTCCGGCCTCCGGCCAAAATTACTCTCCGGTGCATCACTAATATATATTAGTGATGCACCGATACCATGGGTATCGACGGTGTATCGGTCGATTTTTGACTATCGGTATCGAATTTTGTGGAGTATGTAGTATCGTATCGGTAAAATTTTACCGATACCACACATTTTGCGTCTTTAAATTGATGTCGATATATATTATATATATAATATATAATATAATATTATATATATATATATATATATATATATATATATATAATATAGTAGTATTATATATATATATCACGTACCATGTCCCGCATTTCTTGAAGGTGGTGTTGGAGTGAAAGGTTTTGAGACTGTTCAACACCATTCACGAAACTGAGATTTGATAGGAAGGTTAATCAGCACATTGCTATCAGACGAAGAGAATTTTAAAATTTTCTTCAATGACTCGACGAATTCGAGAAGGGTAGCTTCACCCTTTCTAGAAATTAAAGTTTCAAGTTTCAAATTTTTAATTTGCATCTTATATATATATATATTATATATATATATATAATTATATATATATATAATAATATATATATATATATATAGTAATATTAATAAATATAATATATATCCGCAATTTGTCTGATAGTTTCCCTATCTATCTGACCTACTGTAAGTTTATATAGGCGTTTTCGTTTCTATTTGTGCTTACGAACGTAGGAAATGCTCGAGTTTGCGTTCGTTTTTGTTAAACCGCAAAATCGTAAAAAATGCTTAAAAACGTAAGGAATTTCCTTAATTCTATAAGTTTGCTATTTCCTGTGCTGAATTTAGCACCTTCTTACGAAAATGTGTAAACAAAAAATGACGGCTGTGGTAAGCCCGTTTTGAATTGATGAATAATTATTCAATAAAATCACCTTAAATCTAATTTCTTTCAAATCGATAAAACTCATCACAATAGTTGATCAATTTTTGTAATATAAACCATTGTTATTAGTTTTATTTCTGTTTATCCGAAATCGACGAGCTCCATCACAAACAGCTTGATTCAATTGTTTGGCAAAACAAAAGTAACCTCGCAGAAATTGTGATTCGTTTTGCACGAAATTCAGCAATTAGTACAGGCAATCAGGAGTGACAAAGAAGTCTTATTGATATTAAGTGTAGGTTTAAGTGTTTTTATATAAAAAGATTTCAAATTTTTAAGTTCTTTGAAGCATTTTGAAAAATGGAGAATTTTGAAGAGATATACGGTGCTATTGAGGTCATAGTGATCTGACAGCTAAATTCTCTGTTGAGAGTTGAATTATTCGAAAGAAATCCCATGCGTATTGAAGCTCGCATCTTTAGTTTAGAAAGTTTACCTACATAGTCGATGTTACAGTGGGCACATTTATTTGTAAACGATGTGTGAACTCAAGTTCATGGGATGCTTTTTTTTAATCTTAAAGAAACTGCCAATTGATTTGTTAATAAAAGATATAAAAGAAACTTGCATTGTGGTAAAGTTTTGTTAAATATTTCTAATCTGAAAAGTGCGAGACCATCAAAGGCTCCAGTACACCTAAGTTTTTGTGAATCACGTTTCTAATCTGAAACATATGCATAGTTTTAGGGCGATAAGTGTTATCGAAAAAGTGTAAACAAGTTTATCAAAAAACGTTAGAGGGATAAAGGCTAAACCAGAAAATTACAGAGAAAGGTGATTCTTCATGGAAAAACTTCCAATCAAAACAAATAACAAAGGCTTGTATATGCGGGACCTTAGACCGTCAATTTATGATAAAGAATAGAAATAAAGAAATTAGTCCAAGTAAAGTATTAGTGGGCATAAATAGGAGTAGCAAGTCCACTAATACTTTTACATGGGACTAATTTCTTTAGTTCCATATCCTTTAATCATAATTGTAATAATACGAAGCATTATCACAAGTATTTTCAGGCAATTCTTACATTCATATTTAGACCTTTGGTTTTTGTCATGTCATTTGTGCAACGCTCGATAAGAAATGCTTCATTACAGTTTAGTAGTAATTTCCTGTTTCCAGGTTCACACTTTCTGAAAAGTCAGGGAAAAAAATCAGTCAGGGAAGTCAGGGAAACGTTTTAAGATATTCTGAAAGTCAGGAAAATTCAAAAAAGGTCCGGTAAATTTTTAAAATTTCAAACATATGAAGAATATCCATGGACAAGTTACAATTTTTTTAAATATTTGTTCCTATCCCCTTACTGTATAATTGTGGAATGAGAGATGTATTGATAAGTGAATGAAAAGGCATTGGTCGAGGAAGGACGATCCATCAAATCTACTTCTATCCTGTTTCTTTCTATTTTGAGTTCACTATTACCTACTATTCTTCCTATTCTGTCCGTAGAGGTTGTTCCAAGTTCATCCTTCCGATTGAAGGTGATTGGTATATGGATGTTTTAGACTGTATGACTTATGACTTAATCTGTTTATATCTTTTACTTTTTAGGGATTATACTTTTTTATTTTTTTTTTTTTTTAAGGATTTGGATTTTTTTGCAGTTGACAGCCGAAAATCACTCAACACCAAACCATTACAAAATGTTTCTGTTCAAACCAAAGATGTATTTCTAAAATGCAAACTGCTTTTTTTAAAATGCTTTCCTTAGAACGTGAATCATTTTTACAAAAGTTCCAAACATCAGACCCACTTGGTTCATTCCTGTTCACAGATTTACAATGTCTCGTACTAAATATTATGGATAGATTTCTAAGTCCAGTAAAATGCCTGCTACAACAACTAAGCTTTTTGTATTAGATTTACATGACAAAGACAATTTGCGTGATGTAAAAGTATTTATCTTGGATTTCAAACAAAAAAAAAATTCTCAAAGAAGTCACTTCGAATGAAAGTAATATCCTTAAATTCAAACGATTGAATGCAAGGACTGTGCTAATCAAAATGACAGATAAAGATAGTAGAAAATGTCCTCTAAGACAAGTCTGTCCAAGGGCTCTCATCATTTAATCCTAGTATAATTTTTCATCAGCCAGGAACAAGGAAACAAAATTGCTTATTGCTAGAGGCATTGTACACCATAACCGAATCACAGATTCTGTTCTATAAAGCAAAAGCACAATACATTCTACTTTGCAGTGAAGCTCAGTCTTACCTTGAATTTAAAATTCAAAATATTTTTGGGATGTGACTGTCCTTCTAAGAGACTTGATGAATTTTTTCTTATAGTACCTGGGAATCAATTGTATCGGAATTGTGGCAAAAATTATTTAAATTAGACTATATTTTCCCATGAAATGCGACAATGAAGAGGGTTTTCCGTAATAAAGCAAATTTTAGTAGAGATAATCTAAAGAACATAGTCTATTCTCAAAGACAGTGCACAATCTATAAGATCTTATGAAAGATATTCATCAAGTTCCTATCGCTCAAAAAATGTTGACAAAATTTAAAGGCTGCCAATAGAGATATGAAGAACATCTCAAAGAAAAAAAGAAAAATTATTTCATTGCAGATCAATAAACTTGAAGAACAGAGAAAGATGTTAAAACAAAACTTTAACAGAAGAAGACCCTATAAAATCAAAAATTCAGAGCTTGAGAAGAAAAAGTTAAACTAAATCTCCCCATTTAGAACTTTTGTTGATCACAGTGGACGTATTCACTAGCTATTAATGTACGCTTTAAATTTATTTTCTTTTTGTATAAAATAAAACTGTTTACTTTGGAAAAAATAAAAAAAGTGCGTTGGACGGGTATGGGGAAGGTATTGATCATCCCTAAAAAAAAAGAATATTTTTTTAAATTCATCATGATGTAATGAACAATTTTTTAAGTAATTTTCAAAATTAATTGTAGAACGAGTAAATAGGCTGCGGATAATGTATAATAATAATTTAACACGCCAAAAAAACAACACCCGTGGTCAGTGAAAATTTGCGATTTGGTCAGGGATAGTCAGGAATTCAAAATTAAATTCAGTGTGAACCGAGTGTTTACAACGACCAGCGATTTTTGCACTTTTACTTTTGTTTAAACCAATTGGAATCACTGTTGTGAGGGTAGCACTGATGTTGATAAAAATAAACAGAATAAAAAATAACAAATGATTTATATTAACAAATAATGGATCAACTATTTGTGATGGGGTTTAATTTGGAAGAAATTAGATTAAAAGCTGATTTTTTGAATGAATAACATTCACCAATTCAGACACCAAGGCCGCCCTCTTAGTTGTTTACATTTTTTCGTAAGAACGTGATTAAATTCGGCAAGCACTGGAAATAGCAACCTTACAGAATTAAGGGAAATTCCTTACGTTTTGTGAGCATTTCTAGCGATTTTTTTCTGTAAGTTTGACAAAAACGATACGCAAACTCGAGCATTTCTTACGTTTCGTATGCACAAATACAAAAAAGAAAACGGATATATATATATATTATAGTATATCCATATATAAATATATATATATCGAGGGGTATATATATATATATATATATATATATATATATAATATATATATATATATATATATATATAATTTTTAAAAGTATTTTATTTTTTAATAAACGTGATGAATCTTAATGCGCGAGCAGGTTATGGCCTGGGCACCGCTACAGTGTAGAGAATAGTATGGTTTCATTAACCAGTGCTTCGAAATATAGATATTATAATATATATATATATATATATATATATATATATATATATATATATATATATATATAATATATTATTATATATATTAGTCTATATTTATAGGAGTAAAGTATCGGTATCGGTATCGGGTATCGGCAAAAATTTCAGTATCGGTATTCGGTATCGGTTTTGAAAAAAATTGTGAGTACTTGTCATCAGTATCGGTACGGTACAAAATTCGGTATCGGTGCTCCTAATATATTATATATGACAAGTTTTCAAAAGTTCTTGTACTTGTACTTGTACTTGATACGATGTACTTGTACTTGTACTGAACAAATTCTAGAGTACTTGTACTTGTACTTGAAACCATGTACTTGTACTTGTACTTGAAAAAATGTACTTGAACCCAACCCTGCTACACCATGATATTATATATACTATATATTATATATATTATATACATATATATATATATATATATATATATATATATATATATATATATATATATATATATATATACTATAGTATATATTGGCTTTATAGTCTTTAACCTATAGGTTGGCCCTGAAGTATGATAAGTTTATGTTGCGTTTTTCTCTAATCGCTTATTTTGTAGCACGCTATAAGATGACGTTTGATCAGCTGGACAATAAGAAAAGCCTATGGAAGTTTTAACAACTTTGAAAAGCTGTAACTTTTTCCTAAAGACATCAGTCATTTTCATTTTTAAATCTTTATTATTTATTTAGAGTCTATTCTGTGATTTTTATAAAAATCAGTGATGCCCTGGTTCTGCTCTACTTTAACAAATGAAGTTCGTCAGTTGGAGTATAAGAAAAGCCTATGGGATTTTTCTAAACTTTGAGAAGCTGTAACTTTTTTTTTTACTAAAGACGTCATTTTTGCCTTTATTTTTATACTTCATTAATATTTTTTTAAGAATCTATGTTTTTTTTATAAAAATCAGTGATGCCGTAGTTCTGCTTTACTATTACCATGAAACTTATTTAGAAGTGTATGCCGATTGTTGTATAAGGTTTATATAGGCTATATCCAGATAAGATGTGGATGTATCAGAATGTCATTCACTCATGGTCATACAAAGATGAGTATTTAGCTGACATTGTTTCAAATTAAGTGATAATGGGGATAGATTGTGATTGCGGTATAGGCACTCTTGTTTATATATGTATAAAATGGGATCAGTTAAAATGGGAGGGGTTGGCCTATAACTTGGTTAAGTATAAATTTTGATTCTTGGGCAATTAAATTTTTTATGTATTTCTTTTCAAACTACATTTACTTCACATTTCTTTAAATGATATGGGAATCTGGTAGACACCCCCAATTATTTTAAAATAACATACTCTTTTAAAGAATACGATCACCAAAAGTTACAATATTTAAAGTAAGGTGACTTACCATACTAATAATTTATCTAATAATTTAAATCTCTAATTTTATTTGACACATCAAATTTAAAGGAAAAAATATATATATATAATCTTCCAGCAACACGAGTGGTGACGTGCACAGAGAAGAGATGTCAAAACAAACCCGGATTACCAATTTTACCAACTGAAAGAAAGAACGAGAATATAGATGCAACTTAAAATGATGACATGATTATATATATATATATATATATATATAATTATACTATATATATATATAAATATATTATTATATACTATATATAAATAATAACCTATAATAATATATATATAAGTATATAATATATACTATATATACTATATATATATATATAGATATACTATATTATCTAACTCACCGTATATTCTACGTATAACCATAATATAGATGACTCCTGTATTTACATTCATCTACTATACTTATTATATACCCAATTTGAGACCTATACCCTATAGTATATACATATATATGGAAAAGACTTCTATATTTGAGAATCCAGCGTTCCATATTTTCCTGAACAAAAAATTTTCTGTTCCAAAAAACATCTAAGTATTAAAGTTAATGTTTTAAGTTTAAGTTTTTAAGAAAATTCTTTAGTGCAAGCTTCTGGGATTATGCCAGAAGCTTGCCCACTAAAGAATTTTCTTAAAAAACTTAAACTTTTCTGAATAAGATTCTTTATTTTTTGAACTTAAAGAAAATTTTTCACCGACAACTCATCGCACACTCTCTGATTCAACATAATTAGACAACCCAAAACCCCAATCGTATATTACCGTCCAATACTATATAATACACACTATATATATATATATTAATAAACTATACTACTATATATATAATAGTATATATATATATATACATATAATACATATTTTAATATATATTATACCAATATTATTATATATATATACTAATACCAATACTATATATATTAACTATATATATAATATATATATATATCTATCCCATAACTATACTGATATAATATAACCTATATATATATATACACACCTATATAGTTATAATTATATATAGCTCATAATATTACTATATAATAAATATACTATATACTACTAATGATAACATATACAATATATCACATACTCACCACTAAGCTAATACAATAATACATAACATACACAGCAATAATCCCTACATATAAGGCTATCATATAACCGACTATAATACCCTACTCACACGCTATATATGACCAATATATACCCGTAACAATAGTAGCTAATACCATACACATCTACGATCACTATCATTATATATATATATATATACTCGAACCGCCAAATACATTAAGCAACCTACTATATATACTACTATCTATATATATTACTATACTATATACTTATATCAATGTCACATACATATATCCATAATATATAATACTACAATATACCCACAGGTCAATAGCAATACTATACTGACCACATTAACTATATATATCATCTACGATACTACGTACTATAACCACTAGCTCACTCATATACCCTAAACATATAGTAATATCTATTTCAACTACTCACCACCTATAACACCTATACATATATACCACCATTGCAGCCTACTGACTACGACCACTGCTCCCAGACTCACCACATCTACCATCTCGCACACCTAATATCCCTCATCGCAAATACTACTGAATACTAACCTTCAACCGTACATCAATAACGCCACTAACACACTCTAGTAAAACCCTCACCTACATACCCGTAACTACTCATAGATACCCTACATCTAACTATACCTACCGTACTATATCAAATAATATATATAGTATACTTGCCCTATACTTTATATACTATACTTTATATACGTATAACCCTTATATTCAGTGGCGCAGAGCGTCGCATTTTCCCCAGCGAGTCATCGCTACAGTTCCCGGTTCCATATTTCGACATTATATAAATACTATATATAGCTAATTATATTATATAATATTATATATATATATAACTATATATTTATATTATTTAAGGCCCTACCTTTATATATATAAATACTATATATATTATATTAATATATATATACTATACTATACATTACTATATATATATATGCATACTAATAGTATATATTATATACGAAAGAATATAATATTTTCATATAATATATTATACTATTCCTGTTAAAACAGAACTGCTCTACTATATATACTATATATATATATATATATATAAAGTATATATCATATACACACAACCTCCCACAACGTCCTGTGGCAAATCATTCCAAAGTTTAACAATCCTATTGCTGACAAGAATGCTTTCCTTTGAGCCTTAAGGTTCAAGGATTAGCTCACCTTTTAATTTTATAGTCTTCTAGCTCGATAATAATAATTTCCTCTTCTCTGGAAGATTCTATTCGTCTCCGTAATATCAATAGATTTAAATTTTCAGACTTGTATTTTCATGTCCCCTCTGAGAAATCGCCTTCTAACAGAAAACATTCCTAATTCCTTCAGCCTCTCCTCAAGCTCTTACCCTCAACCCAGAAATCATCCTGCTCACATGTACGTTGCATCTCATCTACGCTATGTGATAAATAATCTAGTCTTCGTGGTAAAACAGAAACGGGGACCGCAGAAACGTTTCTGCACAATACTCTAGTATTGGCCTAACATAGCTAGTTATACAGTTTACTTATCACTTCTTTTGCTCTTGTAACACAACATTGCTCGACAGTTTTATTATGCCCAGCATTATCTTAGCTTTATTCCTTGCTTCCTAAACACTCATTAGCTAGCTATTTCAAATTACTGGTACCTTATAATCCACACCTTAAATCTTTTCTTGGCCTCCACAGACACTCCATAGCTAACTCAGCATTATATCGTCTAGTTAAACACTTTCTATATGAGAAAGCCTTAGTGTTTAAAAGAACCTTTTTATATTAAAATCAATAGTTTTGCCACTTATCTGCCCACCAAGAAGTTTTATCAAGATCATTTTGAATCTTGATGCATCCTTCACTATTCCTAACTGAGTGGCCACTTGGTTTCATCTGCAAACTTAGAAAAACCCCACATTGAAGTCCCTGGTCCAAATCCACCCTTAACTAATATGACGGAACATAGTGGCCCCAGCTCTAAACCCTGTGGGACACCACTCTTCACTCTTTTCCATGATGACTTATTGCCATTTAGTTGTACACAGTTTTCTATCCCCACAACCACTCTTAATCGCAACTATGTACCACTCCAACCTATCACGCATTCCCTTATGCTGGAGGAAACCTTATCAAAGCTTTATATATTATATATATATATATATATATATTATATACCTATACTCGTATACTGTATATAGTACCTATAATTACTTACTACAGCGTATCTAGATATAATACGACCTATATAACTCCTAACTATTTAATACTATACTATAAACATATTCTTTATATATTACTTTATATAATATTTACAATGAGATATGAGATAATAATTATAATAATAATAATAAATTTAATACTAATTTCAAATTTCAATTTTACATAAATTGTATTCAATAGCAAACGTGTTAATTTTTAGTCAATCCTCCAATTTTAATTGTACTCAAAAGCGCTTTCTTCATAATGTCAAATAGGGTGACTCACCGAGACAAACTTTAGAGCATGACTTTGTATGTATATTATTACTATACATTTTTTTTGAGCAATGCAATGATTGCCGAGAGATGTGGACTTAAATTAATAATAATGATAATTACGCTCGCAAATTGATCCGACAAAAAATAGAGATTACCTGGGCATGTTTTTTAATATTAATTTTATCTTTAATTGATCCGTTTTTCAAGCGCATATATAATATATACTTATATATATATATATATATATAATATATATATAATATATTATACTATATATATATATATATTCTATATATATATATTATACTTATATATATATACTAATTTATATATATATTATAATATACTACATATATATATATATATTTAATATACTATATATTAGTATATATATATATATATATATATAATATAGACTAGTATATTACTAAATATATATAAATATATATACTATATATACTATATATATATAAAATGGAAAAAGGAAAATAATAATGAAATTTTAAAAAAAGGTTGAGTTCTTTATCTCATCTGGTCATCTCTCCGCATCAATAGATACATGGACGCTGCCGCCACTGATAGTATATATACCTATATATATATATATAGTATATACTTATATTATATAATATACTATAATACAATAATAAATATATAGTATATATTATTATATATAATTATATATCTATATATATTATTATATATATTATTATATATTATAATACTATATATATTATATAGATAGTATAATAAGTTTCAAAAAATACAACATGTAAAAATTCATTAAGTATACTATATATATTACTATATATAATATACTCATACTATATACTATATAATATATATAATAGTATATAATATATAATACTATAGGAAAAATATATTTAGTATATATAATATATAATAATATATATATTATATATACTAGTGACGCTCAACTGAGCTAAATATTACTATATATACTATATATATATCAATATATAGAACTATATCATATATATCTATATATAATTATAACTAATTTATATATAGCTATTTTATATATAAATATTATATATACTTAATACTATATACTATACTATATATACATACTATACTATATATATATACTATTATATATATATATATTATATTATATACCTATATACAATATATAATATTATTATATATATAATATATATATATTATATATATATACTATATATATATATATATATAGCTATATATAATATAATATATATAAATCTATTATATATATATTATCATATATACATATCATATATGTTACTATATATATATATATATACATATATATACTATAATATATATAGAACATATTATAGTACATATAGTATCATCCATACATCATAATACATATCCTTACGTATAATATATATATATATACTATATACCTTGCTTCTCATCTACATATATTACTAATACCTAATATATAATTATATAGATATTATATATATACTACTATATATATATATTAAATCTACTATACTATATATATATATCATATATATGCAGTGTCACAAATGTTTCTGGTTCGCTTTCTCTTGAGTCAGAAAATTTTATGTTAAATTATTTTACATTTAATTTTAAATTTCATTTAATATATAAAGAAAAAATTTTTTTTGTTTGATATAAAAACGTTAAATTATTTTACTAAAGGGTAGCGTTTTAATTTTAAATTAACTCTTTCTTCTATAAAGAAAAAGTGGAATATATAAAATATCATTACGTATTAAGTAATCAATCATTATATATAACTTATATATTATTATATAATATATATATACTATTATATATATTATAATATATACTAAATATTAATACTAGTATAATATATATATATATAATATATCATATCTACATCCTAATTCTCCTCTC